>CM071855.1:22709553-22899984 GCA_036507275.1 Sicyos edulis | reverse complement strand
GGATCTTGAGCGATGCACCTTTACGTATCGGCGATGGCGGTGAGGCGGGACTTGTTCCCGTATAGTGCGTTTAGTGTGTTGTGGTATTTCCGACTAAGACCACGAGTTGGCATCCGAGGTCCAAGTGTGGACTTAGCTATGTGCTCCGCTCTGTGTTTGTACTCATAGCTTGCATACATTCTTCTAGATGATCATGTATATCGTATTGTACCCGGTTGGGGATTCTTACTGGTAATTCGTTACTCACCCTTATTCCGTGGTTTTCCACGGGTAATCAAGGCGAGAGGCAGGATGGGCGATGGAGGAGCCGTGATCATGGAATCCTCTTTGTCATCTCTCGATTATTCTATTTTATTTATCATTACTCTTGACTTTTGTTATTTCCCTGAATGCATGTAGACGGGCACAGAGCCCGGATGTTTTCTTACGTTTATGGATTCCAAAGATATTTATACTTGTGGATTGTTTTAATGGTTTAAATAAATCTCTACGATCGAGTATGCTTTTAGAAATGTATGTTTTGGTTGTTGAATGTTTCTGCTTTTACTTGGAATCCGAAATGTATTTTTCATAATGTCTTTTATTTTCACTACATGCATTGGGGTAAAGGCCCATTTAGAGCCCCCTTTGGGTCGGGTCTTTACTGATTGGTATCAAAGCTCGAGTCATAGATTCTGTGGATCGACTTTTGTTGTAGGTCGTTTTCCATGATCATCGAAGACTCACAACGGTCATCAGTGCGCCTAGATTTATTGTTTTAGAAAGGAAAAGGGTTAAGAATTTACAATACCTATCATCTAGTGTATGCCTTGTTTGGTGTTGTGGAATGGTGACAGTGTGTTTTGATTCGTTGTTGGTTTGGATGTAGATCGCCAAAGATGCTACCACCACGTCTGCATCGAGAGGAGGTTCGAGAGCGAGTCAAGGTATCGGGATCGGATCTCGATCTCGCAGGGACATCGTCCCAAGCCGACATCGATGGCATTCCACCAAAGAAAGCTCCTCGTTACGCCTAGAGCGGGCGTTGAGGCGATCGAGCGCCGTGAGATCGCTCTCCTGGAGCAGAGTTTGCTTGAGTCTATGAGGGCTTTTATGGTCGCATGTTGAGTGACCAGAGGGCGAGACCTGTGCCTTGTTGGCGCCGCACGGGAAGAGTCCCGAGCCCAGACGAGCAAACGACTCGATTGGTTCAAAGAGAGCTCGGTAGCACCTCCAGGCTCCACAGAGAGCAAGTAGCCCCAGAGGCGAGATATGGCGAGAGGTGCCGAGGAATTGGGTAGGTGGTGAAGGATTTTGTGAAGTGGAAGCTCGAGAAGTTTGATGCCACCGGTGATGCGTTAGCGGCAAACAGTGGATTGCCCATTTGGAGTACACCTTCCGATCATGGTGTGCCCCGATATTCGAGGGCCGAGATGTGCGGCTCATGTCTTTGGGAGGCACAATGAGATGGTGGTGGGAGTCCACCTTGAGCGAGAGACCACCGGGTCTCCACCCGCTACTTGGGAGTTCTTCAAGGCCGAGTTCAAGGTAAAGTTCATCGGTGATGAGGCTCGGGAGAAGATGGTGGAGCTCTTCCGGAACTCGGCGGGGTTACGATTCCATTGAGGAATATGAGCGCAAGTTCTCGAGTATGGATATTTTGCTCCTCGCTTGATTGCCACCCCGAGTGAAGATTCGGAAGTTCATATCCGGTTTGAGGCGTGTGTTTCCCGTGATGTCGTGGCTCGGGCCCTCGACACTTATGCTAGGGCCATCCCAGATTAGCCACGATCTATAATGGGAAGTATCCTGCTGGCGGGTTGTTGCCGCTCTGTTCGGGCCGTCTGTCCCAGCACTGTGGGGCGAAGAGAAAGTTTGACTTTCGGGGTGGCGGCCAGCGTCGCCAAGGGCGATTCAAAGCCGGATCGGCATAGGGCCCCGATCCGTTTCAGCCTCGCCCGGCAGGGCGGTCCCGAGCGAGTTCCTCGCTTGTGCTTCTTGCGGGAGGACCCTACACCGGAGCTTGCGGACAGGGGCCAGAGTGTGTTTTCGTTGTGGTAAAGAGGGACATATGATCCGTTTACGTCCTCGGCCATGCTATGGCAGCTCGGCCAGCAGCGGCGGCAGGTCGAGTGTTTGCTACGACCGTCAGAGGCCGAGCGGCGGATGCCGCTGTAAGCGGTACGCTTCTTGTTTTAGATCACTGCGCATTTGTCTTGTTTGATTCTGGTTCTACGCATTCATTTGTATCCGTGTTGTTTGGCTTGAGCATGCTAAGTTGAGGCTAGAGCCTCTAGGTTTTGAGTTATCTCATTGCAACTCCTTCGGGAGTTAGTATGTTAGCTAGAGATAAAATTAAGGATGGCCGGATCGAGATATCCGGAGAGTTGCTTAGCCCACACTCATAGTTACGCCTATGAGTGGTTTTGATGTGATTCTTGGTATGGAGTGGTTAGTTTGCTAACCACGCGTTGATTGACCGCCACCGAAAGAAGTAGTGTTCAGGGCCGCCGAGTCGCCCAAAACTTTAAGTTTCGTGGAGTCCAGGTGGAGTTTGCCCGCCGATGGTGTCACCGTGGCTCGTCGTTTGCTAGCTCATGGAGCTTGGGGCTATCTAGCCAAGTTGTGCAGGAAGAGCCGCCCCTCGGCTGTCTGTTGATCAGTGCACGGCCGTGCGAGAGAGTTTGCGGACGTGTTTCTGAGGAGTTACTGGGGTTGCCCCGAAGAGAGGTTGACTTCACAATTGAGCTCGAGCCGGACCCTCCCTATCTCGAAGGCTCCGTGATCGCATGGCGCCAGCGAGTTAAAGGCGAAGATTCTGATTCTGCGGGAGATGTTAGACCGAGGGTTCATCCGTCCAAGTGTGTCCCCGTGGGAGCACCGATTCTGTTGTGAAAAAGAAGGATGGTTCTATGCGCTTGTGTATTGATTACCGCGAGCTTAATAAGGTGACAAATGAAGAATAAGTATCCGCTTGCCCGTATCGATGATTTGTTCGATCACCTTCAGGAGCTTCGTGTTCTCCAAGATAGATCTGAGATCCGGTTACCATCGATTGCGGATCGGGGATGCCGACATTCCTAAGACGACTTTCGGTCCAGATATGGTCACTATGAGTTTGTGGTTATGTCGTTTGGATTGACCAATGCCCCACCCGCGTTCATGGACATGATGGATAGGGTGTTCAAATCATTTTGGACAACTTCGTCATCGTGTTCATTGACGATATTCCGATTTATTCGAGGTCTAAAGAAGACCATGCAGAGCATTTGAGGCGAGTATTGGCGGCTTTGAGGGAAAACCAGCTTTATGCGAAGTTTTCCAAATGTGATTCTGGTTGGAGCAGTGGCCTTCCTAGGCCACGTGGTTTCGAGAGATGGTATAGCCGTGGACCCCGCGAAGATTGAGGCCGTGAGTTCATGGGCCAAGCCGACTTCGATTCTGCCGAGATTCGCAGCTTTTCTGGGTTTGGCGAGTTACTACCGTCGGTTCGTCAAGGACTTTTCGCGCTTTAGCCTCGCCCCTCACTCGTCGGACGAGGAAGGGTGTCGAGTTTGTTTGGGACAAAGCAGTGTGATGAGAGCTTTGCTGTGCTCAAGCGTAGTTTGACTTCAACGACTGTTGGCGATCCGGAGGGGACAGTGGTTTCGTGGTCTACGATGATGCTTCCAAGTTTGGTTTAGGTTGTGTGTTGATGCAAAGACGGGAAGGTCATTGCCTATGCTTCCCGTCACCAAGCCAGTATGGAGCAGAACTACCCGACTCATGATATGGAGTTGGCGTGAGTGGTGTTTGCACCAAGATTTGGAGGCATTACTGTATGGTGAGCGGATTCGAGATGTTTACCGATCACGAGCCTCAAGTATCTGTTTACTCGAAGGAGTTGAATATGAGGCAGAGAGAGATGGTTAGAGTTGGTAAAGGATTATGATCATGAGATTTTGTACCATCCGGTAAAGCCAATGTAGTGGCGATGCTTTGAGCGAAAAAGACGTCCGCACTCTGCGGCGTTGTTGAGTTCCCAGCAGTTGCGAGAGAGAGTTCGAGCGGGCGAGGTTGCGATGTTGTTGGGAGAGGTTACCGCCAGGTAGCTTTCGGATTGATTGCTCAAATTGGCGTCGATTCGGCGTGGATTATAGACGACCAGTTGGGTGACCCGCACTTAAGAGATTGGTTGATGAGTCGAGTCGGTCTTGCGGTGACTTTGACTTTGTGTATTCACCAGCATGTGGGTTGACTTATAGAGGCCGGTTGTGTGTTCCGGACATTGCGGGTTTGCGAGCCGAGTTGCTCTCGAGGCCCATTCCCCTTTTGCTTGGCACCCCGGGGTACCAAGATGTATCAGACCTTAAGCGCACCTTCCGTGGATGGGGATGAAGAGAGATGTGGCGAGTTTGTCGGTAGGTGTCTCACTTGTCGTCAAGTGAAGGCACCTGCAGAGGCCAGGTGGTTTGTTGCAACCATCGAGTGTACCCCATGGAAATGGGAAGAGATCTCTATGGACTTTATATCCGGTTTGCCAAGGACTCAGAGGAAGTTCTCTCGATTTGGGTGATTGTCGACCGTTTGACCAAGAGCGCACACTTCATTCTCGGTAGAGACACTTATACCGTGGAACAAAGGCGCACTGTTTTTGGAGCGAGATCATCCGTTATCATGGTGTACCGGTGAGGATTGTGTCCGATCGTGACTCGCGGTTCACTTCTCGTTTCGGAGAGCGCTCGATGGGTTTGGGCACAGAGTGCGCTTTCAAAGATGACTTTTCACCCTCGCAGACGGATGGTCGACCGAGAGAGTGAATCGATTCTCGAGGATATGTTGAGGGCTTGTGTGTTGGATTTCCCGCAGCTTGGGACCATGCTCAGATTTTGATGGAGTTTGCCTATAACAACGCTTACGATCGACGATTCTGGATGGCTCCATTCGAGGCATTGTATGGTAAGCGTTATCGGTCCCCCTGTGTTCGGGAAGAGGTTGGTGATAGACGAGTTTTGGGTCCCGAGTTACCGCAGCTTGACCAATGGTGCGGTCAGTGAAGATTAGAGCTCGTATGTTGACACTTTCAGAGCGTGCAGAAGAGTTACGCCGATGTTCGGCGTCGAGATTTGGAGTTTGAGGTTGGTCAAGCATGTGTTCCTTAAGGTTGCTCCGATGCGAGGTGTTCTGAGGTTTGGTAAGCGTGGGAAGTTGAGTCCCCGCTTTGTTGGTCCATTTGAGATCCTAGAGAGGATTGGCGAGTTGCTTACCTGTTAGCCCTACCTCCATCACTATCGCGCGGTGCATAGTGTTTTTCATGTATCGATGTTGAGGCGGTATGTGCCGGACCCGTCGCACATTGTGACTTTGAGCCTTTGCAAAATGAATGAGGATTTGAACTTCGAGGAGAAGCCAAAGTGAGGATCCTTGCCTTTGAGACCAAGACGTTGCGTGTCGCGAGATTCGTTTAGTAAAGGTTCATGGAAGAGTCGGGTTCCGAGGAAGCCACTTGGGAGCGGGAAGACGAGATGAGATTGCATTACCCCTCGAGTAAGCATTTTACGTCTTAAGGACTTTCGAGGACGAAAGTCATAAAAAAGGAGGGAATATTGTAACGACCTGTGTTTTTCTTCCCGGTCTTCCAGTATGCCCTAGGGGTAATTTGGTAATTTGGTCGGGCCGTCGTGGTCGTTTGTGTCTTTTCAGCTACTAAAATTATTGGATGGTTTTGTAGGTTTTTGGAGGGGTTTGTGGTTTGGTTTGAGCAAGGTTTGTTGCAAAAGTAAAAATAAAGGAAATTGTGCCGCAAATGGGGTTTGAACCCGGTCTCTGGGAAGCTTGTAGAGATGTGTGCCAATTGAGCCATTAGGTGCTCTTGTTACTCTTTTCGCATCACATCTTAGTTAACCTTGAGTTTGGAGTTTTGGTGCATTTGGTTAAATGAAATAGAATTAGGTTATTCCATCTTATTCTCCAAAAACACCTCTTGGCCGCCCAAGCTCTCCATCTCCATAGCCTTGCCGAGTTCTTCATCCTTGCATCTCCTTGGGTTCGATCATCATCATTCCGGGTAAGTCTTCGTCTTCTTCATCTTCTCATTTGGGTGTTTGTTGGCCGAATGTAAGGATTTCTTACCGGGGTTGTGTGGACCCTGCGGTATATTTGTGATTGTTGTTTTGTATGCCTGTGTATGATTACTAGCATGTTTAGCCTAGGTGCTCTGTTCAAATTCTGATGGCATGAACTCTTGTATTGTTTCTCATGTTAGCCCATGCTAGGTTGTTCTATTCTAGCATGTTCGATATCCGCTTCTTGCTTCGTAGTATCATGCTAGGTTCTTTGTATCCGATGAGCACGTATTGGACCGCATTGATTGAATCGTTATTATTGTTAAGGTTTAGAATTCGGGTAGATAGCATCATCCGGCCCGATGCATAAAGTATCTTGCATCTATGGCAAGGACGATTGAGACAGTTCTCCGCCCTTGGACCCCGTGAGGGATTAGCTATCCCAACCTGTAGGGCCCCGCAATCTTGGGTGAGGGTGGTAGTCTAAGCGATGCCCCAATGGTCGGGATGATGACTTGGCAATGCCTAGTCCCCTGGCGCGGTGCACGTCCTCGGCGTGTTCGGCGGCAGCCCTTGATTGCCACCGATAAGGTAAGGACGGCTTCCCGGTGTAAGCCTACCATGACCCGTTCCTTAGCCTCAAAGTGCGGTGGTACAGCCGACATAGTTCACGTGTCCGTGTCTCACACCCCTATGTCGCTGACACCGATCCGGAGAGATTTAGTTAGGCGTGGTATCCGGATATGGGCGGCTTGCCACTGGACCCGGCACTTCTATAGTCTGTAGAAGCACGCGGTGCATCCTTACGCTCATTACAAATACCGATCGAGAGCTCCTCGGGATCTTGAGCCAGTGCACCTTTCGTATCGGCGTGAGGCAGGCGAGAGGCCGGGACTTGTTCCCGTATAGTGCGTTTAGTGTGTTGTGGTATTTCCGGACTAAGACCACGAGTTGGCATCCGAGGTCCAAGTGTGGACTTAGCTATGTGCTCCGCTCTGTGTTTGTACTCATAGCTTGCATACATTCTTCTAGATGATCATGTATATCGTATTGTACCCGGTTGGGGATTCTTACTGGGTAATTCGTTACTCACCCTTATTCTCGTGGTTTTCCACGTGTAATCAAGCGCGAGACAGGATGGTGATGGAGGAGCCGTGATCATGGAATCCTCTTTGTCATCTCTGATTATTCTATTTTATTTATCATTACTCTTGACTTTTGTTATTTCCCTGAATGCATGTAGACGGGCACAGAGCCCCGTGGATGTTTTCTTACGCTTTATGGATTCCAAAGATATTTATACTTGTGGATTGTTTTAATGGTTTAAATAAATCTCTGATCGTGAGTATGCTTTTAGAAATGTATGTTTTGGTTGTTGAATGTTTCTGTTTTACTTGGAATCCAAATGTATTTTTCATAATGTCTTTTATTTTCACTACATGCATTGGGGTAAAGGCCCATTTAGAGCCCCTTTTGGTCTGGTCTTTACACTAGGTTCGTTATGTATCTGTTGAACACGTTTTGGATTGTATTGGATTGTATGTTATTGATATGATAGGTTAAAGTGTAGGTAGGTAGCATCATCCGGCTCGATGCATAAAGTATCTTGCATCCATGGCGGGGACGTCGAGACAGATTCTCCGTCCACTGGACCCCGTTAGGGTTTAGCTAACCCGACCGGTAGGCCCCTCGCAATCTTGGGTGAGGGTGGCAGATCGTTAAATGCCCCAGCGGTCGGGATGATGACTTGGCATTGCCTCGCCCCGACGATCGGCACGCCCCTCGGCGTGTTGGGCAGTAGCCCTTGATTGCCACTGTTAGGGCAGGACGCGCTCACGGTGTAAGCCTACCACGACCGGTTCCTTAGCCTCAGTGTGCGGTGGTTCGGTGACATAGTTCACGTGTCCGTGTCTCACACCCTATGTCGGTGACACCGATCCGGAGATTTAGTTAGGCGTGGTGGTCGACATGGGCAACTTGCCACTGGACCGGCACCCCCATAGTCTCGCAGTGCACGCGGTGCATGCTTACGCTCATTCTGGCGCCGGCCGGAGAGCTCCTCGGGATCTTGAGCTAGTGCACCTTTCGTGACGGCGATGAGACAGCCGAGGCCGAGACTTGGTTCTCGTATAGGGCGTATTGTGTGGTGTGGATTATTCCGACTAAGACCCCGAGTTGGCATCCGAGGTCCAAGTGTGGACTTAAGCTATGTGCTCTATTATGTGTTTATGTTCATAGCTTGCATACTCTCATCTAGATGACCATGTGCATCGTATTGTACCCCGGTTGGGGATTCTTCTTGAGTAATTCGTTACTCACCCTTACTTATCTTTCGGTAACCATGGCGCGAGGCGGATGGTGAAGGAGGAGCTATGATCATGGGAACGTGTTGTCGTCTCCGACTTTTTATTTCTATGACTCTTGTCTTTCATTTTCCCCAATGCATGTGGCGCACACGAGCCCCAGGATGTTTTCTCAATGATTTTGTGGATTCCGCTTTATTGAATTTGAGATGTTCCAAATGTTTTAATAAATCTCTGATCAGAGTGCATGTTTTGGAAATGTATTTGCCTTGAAACAGGTTTCAGCAAAGTATATTGATTTCTGATTGAACCTTGATTGTTTTGTTTTAATTGGGAATCTGAAAACTTATTTGCATATTGTCCTTTCCTTTGAATGCATGCATTGGGGTAAAGGCCTATTCAGAGCCCTTTTGGGTCGGGTCTTTACATGCTATGTTCTAAATCCCCGACTGGCATGATTCTTGTGTTGTTTCTCATGTTAGTCCCATGCTAGGTTGTTCCGTTCTTGTAAAGACCCGACCCAAAAAGGGCACTAAATAGGCCTTTACCCCAATGCATGCATTAAAATGAAAAGACATGATGAAGATAAAGTTTTCGGATTCCCATTAAATCAAAACATTCAAGATTCATTCAGAAACAATAAAGTCTATCAAACCTGCTCTGTCTCCAAGCACTGTTTCACAGACAAATACATTTCCAACGATTTACTCGATCGAGAGATTTTATTAAAAACATTTAAAACATCCTCAAATTCAACAAAGCTGGAATCCACAAATAATTCGAGAAAAGTATCCTAGGGGCTCAAAGTCTTGCTACATGCATTCAGGGAAAAATAACGAAAAGAGTCATAACATAAGAAAAGTCGGAGACGACAAAGAAGTTCCCATGATCATAGCTCCTCCTTCACCATCCCGCCTCGCGCCATGGTTACCCTCGAAAGATAAGTAAGGGTGAGTAACGAATTACTCAAGAAGAATCCCCGACGTGGTACAATACGATATACATGATCATCTAGAAGAATGTATGCAAGCTATGAGTATAAACACAGTTAGAGCACATAGCTTAAGTCCACACTTGACCTCGGATGCCAACTCGTGGTCTTAGTCCGAAAAATACCACAACACACTAAACGCACTATACGGGAACAAGTCCCGCCTCGACCGCCATCGACGATACGAAAGGTGCACCGCTCAAGATCCCGAGGAGCTCTCCACTCGGCGCCAGTAATGAGCGTAAGGATGCACCGCGTGCTTCTACAGCACTATGGGGTGCCGGGTCTAGTGGCAAGCTGCCCATATCCGGATACCACGCCTAACTAAATCTCTGGATCGGTGTCACCGACATAGGGTGTGAGACTCGACACGTGAACTATGTCGGCTGCACCACCGCACTCGAGGCTAAGGAACGGGTCATGGTAGGCTTACACCGTGAAGCCGCCCTTACCTTATCGGTGGCAATCAAGGGCTACACGCTAACACGCCGAGGACGCGTCTTGCGCTGCCGGGACTAGGCATTGCCAAGTCATCATCCCGACCATTGGGGCATCGCTTAGACTACCACCTCACCCAAGATTGCGGGGCCTACCGGTTGGGATAGCTAATCCCTCACGGGTCCAAGGACGGAGAACTGTCTCAATCGTCCTTGCCATAGATGCAAGATACTTTATGCATCGGGCCCGATGATGCTATCTACCCGAATTCTAAACCTTAACAATAATAACGATTCAATCAATGCATCCAATACGTGCTCATCGATACAAAGAACCTAGCATGATACTACGAAGCAAGAACAGATATCGAACATGCTAGAACAGAACAACCTAGCATGGGCTAACATGAGAAACAATACAAGAGATCATGCCACCGAGAATTGAACAGAGCACCTAGAGATAAACATGCTAGTAATCATACACAGCATACAAAACAACAATCACAAATATACCGCAGTGGTCCACACAACCCCTGGTAAGAAATCCTTACCTTGGTCGGAAGACTTTTACACACAAATCCTAAGTCATGGAACAATCCCGAGCTAGCGGCGGGAACCTAGCAAACCAACAATAATCGATATCTAAAATATCTAAACAACAATAGAACAAAGAAGCTCGGCTCGGGAACTCACGCGCGCGACGACGACGAGCTTGGGGCAGCAGCAAGCCGCTCGGCAAGGTCGGGCGCTGGCCGCGCTACCGCACGGCAGGACACGCTACCGGGTTGCGCTACCGCGCACGGCAGACGGACACACGCGCTGGCTGCGCTACCGCACGCAGCAGCAGGACACACGCGCGCGGCGAAAGCGTCGACGGCGCGCGCTGCGCGGCGGGCGTCGCGATCGCGACACGGCGAGCAACTTCAGCGAGGACGCCTTGCGCGAACGCTCGAGCGAGCGCGCGCGGGCAAGCGGCTCGCAAGCGGACACGGCGAGGGCGTCGAGCGATCGGCCGGACGCGCCGGGCGCTGGCGAGGACTCTCGGCGTCGCGGCGATCGGGCGATCTCGGCTTTGGGCGAACGGCGAGGCCGGGCTGGGACAGTCCGGGCGTTCGGCGGGCTGCTCGACCGATCCGGGCGTCGCGCGGGCGGCTGCTCGACCGATCTGGGCGTCTTGGCGGTCTGCTCGACCGATCTGGGGCGTCGCAGTGAGCTGGGGATGATGGTCGCTCCTCTCGGCCGCTGCACAACACACACACACACACAACCCTTTTTTCTTACATTCGCCAACAAACACCCAAATGAGAAGATGAAGAAGACGAAGACTTACCCTAATGATGATGATCGAACCCAAGGAGATGCAAGGATGAAGAACTCGGCAAGGCTATGGAGATGGAGAGCTTGGGCGGCCAAGAGGTGTTTTTGGAGAATAAGATGAAATAACCTATTTCTATTTCATTTAACCAAATGCACCAAAACTCCAAAATCCAAGGTTAACTAAGATGTGATGCGAAAAGAGCAACAAGAGCTCTCAATAGCTCAACAGGCCACACCACCCACCTGACTTCTCGGACCACCTGGGTTCGAAACCCACCAAACACACTTTAACACACAATTTTCCTTTTGCATCTCCCCATGCCCAAACACACCCACAAAGCCTCAAAACTTACATAAATCCATCCAATAATTTTAGCAATCTGAAAGATATAAACGGTCTGACGGCCCGACCAAATTACTAAAATACCCTAGGGCATACCTCGGAAGACCGGGATGAAAACTCGGGTCGTTACAATATTCCTCCTCCTTTTTATGACTTTCGTCCTCGAAAGTCCTTAAGAACTGAAACAACACAAGATATCGCAATCTCATCCCGTCCTTCCGCTCACGAGCGGCCTCCTCCGAACTCGGACTCCTTCACTAAACTTTTACCAACGGATCTCACTTCTACGCAACGTCTTCGACTCAAGACCGTAAATACTCATAGGCTTCTCCTCGAAGCCCAAACCCTCAATCACCGCAAGGGCTCAAAGTCCACAATGAGCAATGGGTCCGGCACATGCTTTGCCCAACATCGATACATAAAAACATGCGTGCACAAATGTCAACAAACAAACTCAACCCTACAACAAATCAAGCAAACAACCAAACCTTCCAGATTCCAAAACTAAACGGCCTACTCTTACTTCACAAAAGACCAATCAGAATGACCTGTGTTTTTCTTCCCGGTCTTCCGGTATGCCCTAGGGGTAATTTGGTAATTTGGTCGGGCCGTCGGTCGTTTGTGTCTTTTCCAGCTTACTAAAATTATTGGATGGTTTTATATAGGTTTTGGAGGAGTTTGAGGTTTGGTTTGAGCAAGGTTTGATGCAAAAGTAAAAATAAAGGAAATTGTCTTGCTGCTGGGGTTTGAACCCGGTCTCTGGGAAGCTTGTAGAGAGGTGTGCCAATTGAGCCATTAGGTGCTCTTGTTGCTCTTTCTGCATCACATCTTAGTTAACCTTGGAGTTTGGAGTTTTGGTGCATTTGGTTAAATGAAATAGAATTAGGTTATTCCATCTTATTCTCCAAAAACACCTCTTGGCCGCCCAAGCTCTCCATCTCCATAGCCTTGCCGAGTTCTTCATCCTTGCATCTCCTTGGGTTCGATCATCATCATTCCGGTAAGTCTTCGTCTTCTTCATCTTCTCATTTGGGTGTTTGTTGGCCGAATGTAAGAAAAAGGGGTTGTGTGTGTGTGTGTGTGTTGTGCAAACAATGAGAGGAGCAAATCATCATCCCCACCACCAGACGCCCAGATCGGTCGAGCCGACCACATCGCGACGCCCAGATCGGTCGAGCCAGCCAGCCGCGACGCCCAGATCGGTCGAGCCACCCTCGCCAGCGCCAGCACTGTCCCAGCCAGCCTCGCCGTCGCCCAGCAGCAGATCGCCCGATCGCTCGCCGCGCCGCGAGGTCCTCGCCAGCGCCAGCGGCCCCACCGATCGCTTCGCACGCCGCTCGCCGTGTCCGCTTGCCGAGCTGCGTGCCGTGCGCGCTTTCGCTCGACGTTACGCCGCGCGCTGCGTTCTCGCGAAGTTGCTCGCCGTGTCCGCGCATCGCACGCCAGCGGCCACGCGCCTTCGCCCAGACGCCCAGCGCCAGCGCGCCTTCGTCCAGACGCTCGCCGCCAGGTAGCGTGTCCACTGCCGTGCAATACAGCGGCCAAATACCACCTTGCCGAGAGCCAACTTGCCGCCAGCCCCAAGCTCGTGTCGTCGCGCCGCGTGAGTTCCCTTGAGCCGAGCTTGCTGTTCTATTGTTGTTTAGATATTTTAGATGCCGATTATTGTTGGTTTGCTAGGTTCCCGCCGCTAGCTCTCGGATTGTTCCGCAGCCTTAGGATTTGTGTGTAAAAGTCTTCCGACCAAGGTAAGGATTTCTTACCGGGTTGTGTGGACCTCGCAGCAGGTATATTTGTGATTGTTGTTTTGTATGCCTGTGTATGATTACTAGCATGTTTAGCCTAGGTGCTCTGTTCAATTCCCGATCGGCATGAACTCTTGTATTGTTTCTCATGTTAGCCCATGCTAGGTTGTTCTATTCTAGCATGTTCGATATCTGTTCTTGCTTCGTAGTATCATGCTAGGTTCTTTGTATCCGATGAGCACGTATTGGACCGCATTGATTGAATCGTTATTATTGTTAAGGTTTAGAATTGAGGTAGATAGAATCATCCGGCCCGATGCATAAAGTATCTTGCATCTATGGCAAGGACGTTCGAGACGCTTCTCCGCCTCTGGACCCCGTGAGGGATTAGCTATCCCAACCGGTAGGCCCCGCAATCTTGGGTGAGGGTGGCGATCGTTAAATGCCCCAACGGTCGGGATGATGACTTGGCATTGCCTCGTCCCTGAAATGACACGCCCTCGGCGTGTTCGGCCGTAGCCCTTGATTGCCACTGTTAGGGCAAGGATCGCTTCTGGTGTAAGCCTACCACGACCGGTTCCTTAGCCTCAAAAAGCGGTGGTACAGCCGACATAGTTCACGTGTCCGTGTCTCACACCCTATGTCGCTGACACCGATCCGTAGATTTAGTTAGGCATGGTGATCGAACTCGGGCAACTTGCCACTAGACCCGCACTTCCCCCGAGTTTGCGAGGCAGCATGGTGCGCGCGCTTACGCTCATTACGTGGCCCGGCCCGAGAGCTCCTCGGGATCTTGAGCCGATGCACCTTTCGTGACGATGAGACAGCCGAGGCCGGACTTGTTCCCGTATAGTGCGTTTAGTGTGTTGTGGTATTTTCCGGACTAAGACCACGAGATGGCATCCGAGGTCCAAGTGTGGACTTAGCTATGTGCTCCGCTCGTGTTTGTTCTCATAGCTTGCATACATTCTTCTAGATGATCATGTATATCGTATTGTACCCTGTTGGGGATTCTTACTGGTAATTCGTTACTCACCCTTATTCTGTGTGGTTTTCCACAGTAATCAAGGCGGGAGACAGGATGGTCAAGGAGGAGCTATGATCATGGAACTCATTGTCATCTCTCGATTATTTATTTTAATTATCATGACTCTTCACTTTTTATTATTTTCCCTGAATGCATGTAGACGGGCACAGAGCCCCGGGATGTTTTCTTACGCTTTATGGATTCCAAAGATATTGGTACTTGTGGATTGTTTTAATGGTTTAAATAAATCTCTGATCGAGTGTGCTTTTAGAAATGTATGTTTTGGTTGTTGAATGTTTCTGCTTTTACTTGGAATCCAAATGTATTTTTCATAATGTCTTTTATTTTCACTACATGCATTGGGGTAAAGGCCCATTTAGAGCCCCTTTTGGGTCTGGGTCTTTACTGATTGGTATCGAGCTCTCGAGTCATAGATTCTCAGAGGACCGACCTTTGTTGTAGGTCGTTTTCCATGATCATCAAGACTCAGCAACCATCAGTGCACGCCGAGATTTATTGTTTTAGAAAGGAAAAGGGTTAAGAATTTACAATACCTATCATCTAGTGTATGCCTTGTTTGGTGTTGTGGAATGGTGACAGTGTGTTTTGATTCGTTGTTGGTTTGGATGTAGATCGCCAAAGATGCTACCACCCGCATCGGGAGAGGAGGCTCGAGCGCGTCGAGGTATCGTGGTCGGATCGAGCATCGCAGGGACATCGTCCCAAGCCGACAATCGATGGCATTCCACCAAAGAGCTCCTCCCGTTACGCCTAGAGCGGGCGTTGAGGCGATCGAAGCGCCGTGAGATCGCTCTCCCGGAGCGAGAGTTTGCCGAGTCTATGAGGGCTTTATGGTCGCATGTTGAGTGACCAGAGGCGAGACCTGTGCCTTGTTGGCGCGCAGGCGGGAAGAGTCCCGAGCCCGGATCGAGCAAATGACTCGATTGGTTCAAGTGAGCTCGAGAGCTCCTCCACTCCACAGAGCAAGTAGCCCCCGAGGCGATATGGCAGAGGGTGCCGAGGAATTGGGTAGGTGGTGAAGGATTTTGTGAAGTGGAAGCCCGAGAAGTTTGATGCCACCGGTGATGCGTTAGCGGCAGCCAGTGTGATCGCCCATTTGGAGTACACCTTCCCGATCATGGTGTGCCCCGATATTCAGAGGCCGAGATGTGCGGCTCATGTGCTAGGAGGCACAATGAGATGGTGGTGGGAGTCCACCTTGAGCGAGAGACCACCGGGTCTCCACCCGCTACTTGGGAGTTCTTCAAGGCCGAGTTCAAGGTAAAGTTCATCGGTGATGAGGCTCGGGAGAAGATGGTGGAGCTCTTCCGTAACTCCGAAGCGTGGTTCGATTCCATTGAGGAATATGAGCGCAAGTTCTCGGAGTATGGATATTTTGCTCCTCGCTTGATTGCCACCCCGAGTCAAGATTCGGAAGTTCATATCCGGATTGAGGCGGGTGTTTCCCGGTGATGTCGTGGCTCGTGCCCCGACACTTATGCTAGGGCATCCAGATTAGCCACAATCTATAATGGGAAGTATCCTGCCGAGCGGGTTGTTGCCGCCTCGCTTCAGCGTCCCCGTCCCAGCACTGTGGGGCGTAAGAGGAAGTTTGACTTTTCGGGAGGCGCCAGCCACGCCAAGGGCGCTTCGAAGCAGAGACCAATGAGAGCTCCACCCGTTTCAGCCCCGACAAAGCAGGAGGACCTGTGCGCTTCCCGCTTGTGCTACTTGTGGGAAAGTCCACGCCGAGCTTGTCACCTGGACCTAGATTGTGCTACCGTTGTGGTAGAGAGGGGCACATGGCCCGTTTTTGTGATCACCAACTATGGCAAACAAATCAAATAGCAGCAGCAGCAGGTCGAGTGTTTGCTACGACCCGTCAGAGGCCGAGCGTCACGGATGCCGCCGTAAGCGTGTACGCTTCTTGTTTTAGATCACCGCATTTGTCTTGTTTGATTCTGGTTCTACGATTCATTTGTATCTGTGTTGTTTGCCGAGCATGCTAAGTTAAGACTAGAACCTCTAGGTTTTGAGTTATCTGTTGCAACTCCTTCTGGAGTTAGTATGTTGGCTAGAGATAAGATTAAGGATGGCCGGATCGAGATATCCGGAGAGTTGCTAGTAGCCACA
Source organism: Sicyos edulis (assembly GCA_036507275.1). Taxonomy (NCBI): domain Eukaryota; kingdom Viridiplantae; phylum Streptophyta; class Magnoliopsida; order Cucurbitales; family Cucurbitaceae; genus Sicyos; species Sicyos edulis. The sequence continues at coordinate 22,883,665 of CM071855.1, read as the reverse complement.
CTCATAGTTCTCGCCTATGAGTGGTTTTGATGTGATTCTTGGTATGGAGTGGTTAGTCGCTAACCACGCGTTGATTGACCGCCACCGAAAGAAGTAGTGTTCAGCCGCGCGTGTCGGCCAGACTTTAAGTTTCGTGGAGTCCAGGTGGAGTTTGCCCGCCGATGGTGTCACCGTGGCTTCGTGCTTGCTAGCTCATGGAGCTTGGGGCTATCTAGCCAAGTTGTGCAGGAAGAGCGCCCCTCGCCGTCTGTCGATCGATCAGTGCCGGCCAGTGCAAGAGTTCGCGGATGTGTTTCTGAGGAGTTACCGGGGTTGCCCCAAAGAGAGAGGTTGACTTCATTATTGAGCTCGAGCCGTGACCCTCCCTATCTCGAAGGCTCCGTGACGCATGGCGCCAGTGAGTTAAAGGAATCGAAGGATTCGATTGGCAGGAGATGTTAGACCGAGGGTTCATCCGTCCAAGTGTGTCCCCGTGGGGAGCACCCGGGCCTGTTCGTGAAAAAGAAGGATGGTTCCATGCGCTTATGTATTGATTACCGCGAGCTTAATAAGGTGATGTGAAGAATAAGTATCCGCTTGCCGTATCGATGATTTGTTCGATCGGCTTCAGGAGCTTCGTGTTCTCCAAGATAGATCTCGAGATCCGGTTACCATCGGCCATGGATCGTGGATGCCGACATTCCTAAGACACTTTCAGTCCGGATATGGTCACTATGAGTTTGTGGTTATGTCGCTTGGATTGACCAATGCCCCACCAAGTTCATGGACATGATGGATAGGGTGTTCAAATCATTTTTGGACAACTTCGTCATCGTGTTCATTGACGATATTCTGATTTATTCGAGGTCTAAAGAAGACCATGCAGAGCATTTGAGGCGAGTATTGGCAGCTTTGAGGGAAAACCACTTTATGCGAAGTTTTCCAAATGTGATTTCTGGTTGGAGCAGTGGCCTTCCTAGGCCACGTGGTTTCGAGAGATGGTATAGCCGTGGACCCCGCGAAGATTGAGGCCGTGAGTTCATGGGCCAAGCCGACTTCAGCCTTGCCGAGATTCGCACTTTACGGGTTTGGCAGTTACTACCGTCGGTTCGTCAAGACTTTTTCGCTTTAGCCTCGCCCCTCACTCGTCTCGACGAGGAAGGGTGTCGAGTTTGTTTGGGGACAAAGAGTGTGATGAGAGCTTTGCGTGCTCAAGCGTAGTTTGACTTCAAAGACTGATGTTGGCGATCCGGAAGGGCGAGTGGTTTCGTGGTCTCATGATGATGCTTCCAAGTTTGGTTTAGGTTGTGTGTTGATGCAAAGACGGGAAGGTCATTGCCTATGCTTCCCGTCACCAAGCCGTATGAGCGTAACTACCCGACTCATGATATGGAGTTGGCGGCAGCAGTGTTTGCAATCAAGATTTGGAGGCATTACCCGTATGGTGAGCGGATCCAGATGTTTACCGATCACCGAGCCTCAAGTATCTGCTTTACTCGAAGGAGTTGAATATGAGGCGAGGAGATGGTTAGAGTTGGTAAAGGATTATGATCTGCGAGATTTTGTACCATCCGGGTAAAGCCAATGTAGTGGTCGATGCTTTGAGCAGAAAGACGCCGCACTCTGCGGCGTTGTTGAGTTCCCAGCCAGTTTGCGAGAGAGAGTTCGAGCGGCCGAGGTTGCAATGTTGTTGGGAGAGGTTACCGCTGCAGGTAGCTCGGGCTGGATTGCTCACCCGCCGATTCGGCGTGGATTATAGACACCAGCTTGGGTGACCCCGCACTTAAGAGATTGGTTGACAGAGTTAGTGCCGACGGTGACTTTGACTTTGTGTATTCCCAGCATGGTGGGTTGACTTATAGAGGCCGGTTGTGTGTTCCGGACATTGCAGTTTGCGCGAGCAGAGTTGCTCTCCTGAGGCCCACAGCCTTCTTTTGCTTGGCACCCCGGGTACCAAGATGTATCAGACCTTAAGCGAGACTTTCCGGTGGATGGGGATGAAGAGAGATGTGGCAGAGTTTGTCACCGGTGTCTCACTTGTCGCCAAGTGAAGGCACCAGCAGCAGAGCCAGCGAGTTTGTTGCAACCACCGAGTGTACCCCATGGAAATGGGAAGAGATCTCTATGGACTTTATATCCGGTTTGCCAAGGACTCAGGAAGTTCTCTCAGATTTGGGTGATAGTCGACCGTTTGACCAAGAGCGCACACTTCATTCCCGGTGGGACACTTATACCGTGGAACAAAGGCGCAAATGCTTTTTTGGAGCAGATCATCCGTTATCATGGTGTGCCGGTGAGGATTGTGTCGATCGTGACTCGCGGTTCACTTCTCGCTTCGAGAGCGCTCGTAAGGGTTTGGGCACAGAGTGCGATTTAAAGACACGACTTTTCACCCTCGAGACGGATGGTCGGTGAGAGAGTGAATCGATTCTCGAGGATATGTTGAGGGCTTGTGTGTTGGATTTCCCGAGCGATTGGGACCAGATTCAGATTTGATGGAGTTTGCCTATAACAATAGTTACCAATCGACGATTTATCTGATGGCTCCATTCGAGGCATTGTATGGTAAGCGTTGTCGGTCCCCCACGTGTTCTCGGGAAGAGGTTGGTGATAGACAGGTTTTGGGTCCCGAGTTACCGCAGCTTGACCAAAGGTGCAGTCAGTAAGATTAGAGCTCGTATGTTGACAAATTTCGTGCGAGCAGAAAGAGTTACGCCGATGTTCAAGGTCGAGATTTGGAGTTTGAGGTTGGTCAACATGTGTTCCTTAAGGTTGCTCCGATGCGAGGTGTTTTGAGGTTTGGTAAGCGTGGGAAGTTGAGTCCCCGCTTTGTTGGTCCATTCGAGATCCTAGAGAGGATTGGCAGAGTTGCTTACCGGCTAGCCCTACCTCCGTCACTATCAAGCAGCATAGTGTTTTCCATGTATCGATGTTGAGGCAAGATGTGCCGGACCCGTCGCACATTGTGGACTTTGAGCCTTTGCAATTGAATGAGGATTTGAACTTCGAGGAGAAGCCGGTGAGGATCCTTGCCTTTGAGACCAAGACGTTGCGTGAATCGCGAGATTCGTTTGGTAAAGGTTGGTGGAGGAGTCGGGATTCGAGGAGGCCACTTGGGAGCGGGAAGACGAGATGAGGTTGCATTACCCCCGAGTGTTTGTTCTTAAGGACTTTCGAGGACGAAAGTCATAAAAAGGAGGGAATATTGTAACGACCTGTGTTTTTCTTCCCGGTCTTCCGTATGCCCTAGGGGTAATTTGGTAATTTGGTCGGGCCGTCGAGGTCGTTTGTGTCTTTTCCATTACTAAAATTATTGGATGGTTTTATATAGGTTTTTGGAGGAGTTTGAGGTTTGGTTTGAGCAAGGTTTGATGCAAAAGTAAAAATAAAGGAAATTGTCTTTGCAAATGGGTTTGAACCCTGGGTCTCCGGGAAGCTTGTAGAGAGGTGTGCCAATTGAGCCATTAGGTGCTCTTGTTGCTCTTTCTCGCATCACATCTTAGTTAACCTTGAGTTTGGAGTTTTGGTGCATTTGGTTAAATGAAATAGAATTAGGTTATTCCATCTTATTCTCCAAAAACACACCTCTTGGCCGCCCAAGCTCTCCATCTCCATAGCCTTGCCGAGTTCTTCATCCTTGCATCTCCTTGGGTTCGATCATCATCATTCCGGGTAAGTCTTCGTCTTCTTCATCTTCTCATTTGGGTGTTTGTTGGCCGAATGTAAGAAAAAGGGGTTGTGTGTGTGTGTGTTGTGCAGCCAAATGGAGGAGCAGCCATCATCCCGGCCCAGCTCCAGACGCCCAGATCGGTCGAGCCACTGTGCATCGCGCGCCGGATCGGTCGAGCCACCCGCCGCGACGCCCAGATCGGTCGAGCCACCGCCGCCGCACGCCCAGACTGTCCCAAAGAGCCTCGCGCCGTTCGCCCGCCAGAAGAGATCGCCCGATCGCTCGCCGCGCAGAGGTCCTCGCCAGCGCCAGCCAAGCGCGCCCACCGCTTCGCCGCGCCGCTCGCCGTGTCCGCTTGCCGAGCCGCTTGCCCGCGCGCGCGCTCGCAGACGTTCGCCCGCGCGCGTTCTGCCGAAGTTGCTCGCCGTGTCGCGCATCGCACGCCAGCGCCGCGCGCCTTCGCCAGACGCCCGCCGCGCGCCTTCGCCGTCGAGACGCTTTCGCCGCCAGCGTGTCCTGCCGTGCCAAGTAGCGGCCAGCGCCCGACCTTTTGCGAGCCGGCTTGCCGCGGCCCCAAGCTCGTGTCGTCGTCGCGCGCCGCGTGAGTTCCCCGAGCCGAGCTTGCTCATTCTATTGTTGTTTAGATATTTTAGATGCTGATTATTGTTGGTTTGCTAGGTTCCCGCTCGCTAGCTCGGGATTGTTCCGCACTTAGGATTTGTGTGTAAAAGTCTTCCGACCAAGGTAAGGATTTCTTCTGGGGGTTGTGTGGACCTCTACGTATATATTTGTGATTGTTGTTTTGTATGCACATGTATGATTACTAGCATGTTTAGCCTAGGTGCTCTGCTCAATTCTGATGGCATGAACTCTTGTATTGTTTCTCATGTTAGCCCATGCTAGGTTGTTCTATTCTAGCATGTTCGATATCTGTTCTTGCTTCGTAGTATCATGCTAGGTTCTTTGTATCCGATGAGCACGTATTGGATGCATTGATTGAATCGTTATTATTGTTAAGGTTTAGAATTGAGGTAGATAGAATCATCCGGCCCGATGCATAAAGTATCTTGCATCTATGGCAAGGACGTTCGAGACAGTTCTCCGCCCTTGGACCCCGTGAGGGATTAGCTATCCCAACCGGTAGGCCCCGCAATCTTGGGTGAGGGTGGCGGTCGTTAAATGCCCCAACGGTCGGGATGATGACTTGGCATTGCCTCGCCCCCGGCGATCGACACGTCCTCGGCGTGTTCGGCCGTAGCCCTTGATTGCCACTGTTAGGGCAAGGATCGCTTCGGTGTAAGCCTACCACGACCGGTTCCTTAGCCTCGGTGCGGTGGTACAGCCGACATAGTTCACGTGTCCAGTCTCACACCCTATGTCGGTGACACCGATCCAGAGATTTAGTTAGGCATGGTGGCCGAACTCGGGCGGCTTGCCACTAGACCCGGCACCCCGAGTTTGCGGTGGCATGCGGTGCGCGCTTACGCTCATTACAGCAGCCGATCGAGAGCTCCTCGGGATCTTGAGCCAGTGCACCTTTCGTGCTCGGCAGATGAAGCAGTGAGGCCGGGACTTGTTCCCGTATAGTGCGTTTAGTGTGTTGTGGTATTTTCCGGACTAAGACCACGAGATGGCATCCGAGGTCCAAGTGTGGACTTAGCTATGTGCTCCGCTCTGTGTTTGTTCTCATAGCTTGCATACATTCTTCTAGATGATCATGTATATCGTATTGTACCCCGGTTGGGGATTCTTCTTGGGTAATTCGTTACTCACCCTTATTCGTGGTTTTCCACGAGGTAATCAAGGCGGAGACAGGGATGGTCAAGGAGGAGCTATGATCATGGAACCTCTTTGTCATCTCTGATTATTTATTTTAATTATCATGACTCTTCACTTTTTATTATTTTCCTGAATGCATGTAGACGGGCACAGAGCCCCGTGGATGTTTTCTTACGTTTTATGGATTCCAGCATATTGGTACTTGTGGATTGTTTTAATGGTTTAAATAAATCTCTCGATCAGTGTGCTTTTAGAAATGTATGTTTTGGTTGTTGAATGTTTCTGCTTTTACTTGGAATCCGAAATGTATTTTTCATAATGTCTTTTATTTTCACTACATGCATTGGGGTAAAGGCCCATTTAGAGCCCCTTTTGGGTGGGTCTTTACACCAACAAACCTCAAACCTTGACTACACCTTAACGAGATACAAACGAACCACCAATCGGCGATCGATCCAAAAAGACAAACTTCTCCAACTAGAACACGACCACAACACTTAAGCAACCATCTTAAGGAGAAAATCGCCAGCAAGGAACATCCAACATTCCTCTCAAGGAAAACTCGGGAAGCAAGGACTAAACCATCACGCAAATTATCTGCGACACAACACCTTGAGGACAACGACTCAACGGCTTACCAACCAATGCCACGGCACCTCTGTGCCAACTCACTCAAACGCGCTCTACTAACGCCAACTGGGAACTCACAACCATTAGGAACAAAGCCCGAGAAGGGCTTGCTCAGTGAACTCAACTCTTAAAATCCAACTGGCTACTCAAAGGACTTCCCTTTAAGCCTAAGCCTAACTCATCTTCCAACCGAGCTCCACTCCCAAAACCTCACAAGGAAAACCGATAACGACAACCTCAAAGCTTACGGATCCCGAGCCACACGAACTCGCAAGACTACCTCGCAAGCTATCACTCGAGGTCGGGCCTCCAAGGAGCAACTCAACCACCACAGAGGCTAGAGGGAAAGGAAATCTTCAATCCCCAAAGAACCAACAACTTGCCGAACAACTCAACTCTTCTTGGTGGCCTCCGCCATGCGGGAACAAACAACTCTTGCTTGCTAACAACACAAAGCAGAACCCTCTCATTTGGGCTGACATTGCGCTACTCGATCGACTACACAACTCGGAGCTAAGCGACTCCCGCCAAACGGGAAACGACTTCCCAAAGAAGCAAACTCGGAAGGGCGTGAACTCCACACACGCTCGTTGACTTGCTCAAACCCAAGGCAACAACAACCAACTCTCTTGGAACAACACCCAAGAGAAAACTCAACCAATCGGACCACCAAACCGAAACAACAAAGACTTGCTCAATCTGCCGAGGAGGGGTCAACTCCCAAAACTTACTTGACTAGGAACAAGACCTCGGGGGCAACGCCCTCGGCTAGAACCGAACTAGCTCTCGAAACAACAAATGAACCAAATCTTGGCCGAACACTCACAAGAGGCGAACAACCTTTACTACAACCTCTAGAACACCATCCAAGAATCCGCTTAAGCGGACAAACGACTACTTCAAGCGGCCAACAAACTTTTCCTTCAAGCTAGCGCTTCCACCATTAACTCCAAGACCAAGGGAGTAACGACAACTCCCGAGAAGGAAACGGCTCTTACAAGCGGACAACCAACGGACAGAGAACTCCACATACGCTCACTGTCTTGCTCCACGAGCAACAACATCTAATCTCACGAGGCGCAACAAGGGTCCATCTCGCATCAACCTCCAAATGCCAAACGGGGCAACTCAACATCCCGGAAGCAGAAAAACAACCAACATGGTACAAACCACTGCTTCCACGAGCAAAACTAACCTCTAGCAACTCCAATCCACACCTTGGTCGACACCAAGCATCAACTTGCCACCACACCGAAACCACTCCGGACTTTACTCCAAACAAACACTAGCTTGCTAGTCTACCAAGATCACTGCAACTCCACCGAGGCTACAAACTACACGCCTCGGCCTAGCCAATCAAAACTCACTAGCTGGGCTCGATGAGCTCTCGAGAGGCTCTCCACAACCTAGGGTTCTTCGGCAACCCTCGACTCACACACTTGTCGGCATACGATCTAACAGGACAACCGCTGAACAACAACTCCAATTTCCGGCATCCCAACCATGCTAGCCAACTCCAACTCCTTGGGAACTGGAGGACCCAAAACGCTACAGAGGATGCGTCATCCTCCTACTCGTAACATCGGCCACAACATAACTCCTACCCAAGGAAGGAGCCGAACAACTCTCTTAGCCATGACGATCGAAACCACGCGGCTTAGCTACCACATCGCTCTTGTTCGGTTTCAAGCGAACTCCAACCAACGATCAACAAGAAGATCCAGCCAACCAAGCTTAGGCCCAACTTAACAAATCTTGCCTAAGCAACAACTTGATACCACGAGCACGGTATCCTTACCACCTCAACCAAAGCCTTACAACAACCACCGAGTCCAACTTCTCAAGGAACCGAGCACGAGATCTCCAAAGAAAACCCTACATGGATCTCAAACTCTCGCCACGTAACGAACCACACAAAACACACTTGTGTGCACAACTCCCAACCTTCCTTTAGAGATCCAAGACTAACAAGCGCTTTTCCACAAAGCAACGATAACTCCCGGCGTGATACAAACAATCCAAGGAACACCAAAAGTTCCACCTCCGCACGATACTCAAATCGAGGCAACCTTGCTTTACCAAAGCATAATCATGCCAAACCAAACTTACTTTGAACCAAGCCTCTACCAAGGGTGCTTACCCCTAAGGCATCCAAAACCTCTCGCAAGGCATCGGCTCATCTCGCCTCAAAAGCATCCAACTCGCCTCATAGGCATCCACTCATCCGATAAGCATCCAACTCATGGTCCTCAATTTGGACCAAATTCGCATCTACAATGCTCAACTCTCCTCGATTTAGGCACTCGAAGTTAGTTGACCGCACTACCAACCACAAAGAAAATCTCTTGGCCTTAACACTAGCGCGAGACTCACGCGCACCAACATTTACCAACCGGTAACTCTTGACTTACTCAACCTCCAGAAACACTGGGAAGAGGCTCCGGCTCCTCTCGAGCATCCTTTCGCTTGTAGTCCATTGACTACCACTGAACTAGCCCTCTGGCACGACCTAAACGGGTGCAACTGCCATAAACAGATCCAAGGCTAAAGGAGTACGCAGAACTCCGAACGGCATAGAACCATCTGCTATGCCCAAGCCAAACTCAAGCTCGAACCGGACTTAGTGCCAAAGTGGCACACCAACCAATGCACCTCAAGTGCTACTACTACCAAATCCACATCTCGAGGAAGCTGGGTCATTAAACAACAAAGAGCTCGCAAGGGGGCAAAGATGACCCTTCATCCGCCTCCGACCACTAACACGACAACTTGCCAAACAATCGGGCGATCGGTGGAGACTCGCTAGTCCACCTCTCACAAGGGACTTCCACCACCATCCGACGAACCAAACAAAGACAGAGAGCGGCACACCTCGGCCTCTGAGCAGCGGGCATCCCACACACGGATGCTAAACTCAAACTCAGCAACTACTTTACTACTAGCGGTAGGACTTACTAAAACATCGAGCTCTCTGGGCATCCATTTGCCAACTCAGGCGTCTCCATCAACGCCAACAAACCGATCTGAATAAACTGCTGATCATGCCCTCCCGGAACCTCCGGGGCTACAAGAGCTACTGGGGAAAAATGCCAAACAAACTCACACCGGGCTGGGCTCTCTGTGCCCGGACTCCTCACTACGCGCTACAAATCGCGCTGGTCTCCGCTCTCGATAGCTAAAGACACGCCATCAAATCTCTCATGGCCGGAGCACACTCTGCTCAAGGAGTCTCACTGCGAGCGCCGCTAGCCTCTACCCCTCATCTAGGCAACTCAATCTGCCGGGGCCAAATCGGCATGCGGGCCTAACAACCTGGGACGCGGCCTCAACATCAACACGATCGGTCCAACTCCTCGGTCGGACATGCCAAGCGCCACTGCTCCTGCAGGTGCGATCAACATACTGGCGATCTACACGAAGCACCACCACCCTCTCACTAGGGGAAAAGCAGCAACTGGGCCACAAATGGCCAACGGGAGTCTAAGCTCTGCCTCCCTCTGGAACGATGTCCCAGGGCATCCGAATCTATCTGGATACCTCAACAAGCTGCTAAACAAACTGCTCGCACTGCGGGAAAGTTGGCATGATGGCTCACTAAGCCCAAACCAACAACGAGTCAGAACCTGCTCGTCTCCGCTCCACAACACTACACAAGGCATACACTAGATGAAAGGTATTGTAAATTCTTAACCCTTTTCTAAAAACAGTAAACTTAGGCGTACCTGATGACTGTCGGAGTGCTGGTGATCATGGGAAAGACGACCTACAACAAAAGGTCAGTCTACAGAATCTATGACTCTGAGCTCTGATACCAACTGTAAAGACCCGACCCAAAAAGGGCACTAAATAGGCCTTTACCCCAATGCATGCATTAAAATGAAAAGACATGATGAAGATAAAGTTTTCGGATTCCCATTAAATCAAAACATTCAAGATTCATTCAGAACAATAAAGTCTACTGAAACCTGTTCCTGTCTCCAAGCACCTGTTTCACAGACAAATACATTTCCAACAGTTTACTCTGATCAGAGATTTTATTAAAAACATTTAAAACATCCTCAAATTCAACAAAGCTGGAATCCACAAATAATTCAGAAAAGTATCCTAGGGCTCCGTGCCCGGCTACATGCATTCAGGGGAAAAATAACGAAAAGAGTCATAACATAAGAAAAGTCAGAGACGACAGCAAGTTCCCATGATCATAGCTCCTCCTTCAGCCATCCTGCCTCGCGCCATGGTTACCTGAAAGATAAGTAAGGGTGAGTAACGAATTACTCAGTAAGAATCCCCGACCGGGGTACAATACGATATACATGATCATCTAGAAGAATGTATGCAAGCTATGAGTATAAACACAGATTAGAGCACATAGCTTAAGTCCACACTTGGACCTCGGATGCCAACTCAGGGTCTTAGTCCGGAAAATACCACAACACACTAAACGCACTATACGGGAACAAGTCCCGGCCTCAGCCTGCCTGACGGCGTCTGAAAGGTGCAATCGCTCAAGATCCCGAGGAGCTCTCCGATCGGCGCTTGTAATGAGCGTAAGGATGCACCGCGTGCTTCTACGACTATGGGGTGCCGGTCTAGTGGCAAGCTGCCCATATCCGGATACCACGCCTAACTAAATCTCCGGATCGGTGTCAGCGACATAGGGGTGTGAGACACTGACACGTGAACTATGTCACCTGTACCACCGCACTTTGAGGCTAAGGAACGGGTCATGGTAGGCTTACACCGTGAAGCCGCCCTTACCTTATCGGTGGCAATCAAGGGCTCTTGCTAACACGCCGAGGACGCGTGCAGCGCCGGGACTAGGCATTGCCAAGTCATCATCCCGACCATTGGGGCATCGCTTAGACTACCACCCTCACCCAAGATTGCGGGGGCCTACCGGTTGGGATAGCTAATCCCTCACGGGGTCCAAGGACGGAGAAGCTGTCTCAATCGTTCTTGCCATAGATGCAAGATACTTTATGCATCGGGCCGGATGATGCTATCTACCCGAATTCTAAACCTTAACAATAATAACGATTCAATCAATGCAATCCAATACGTGCTCATCGGATACAAAGAACCTAGCATGATACTACGAAGCAAGAACAGATATCGAACATGCTAGAAACGAGAACAACCTAGCATGGGCTAACATGAGAAACAATACAAGAGATCATGCCAATCAGAATTGAGCAGAGCACCTAGAGATAAACATGCTAGTAATCATACACAGCATACAAAACAACAATCACAAATATACCATGAGGTCCACCAACAACCCCGTAAGAAATCCTTACCTTGGTCTAAGACTTTTACACACAAATCCTAAGTCTGCGAACAATCCCGAGCTAGCGAGCGGGAACCTAGCAAACCAACAATAATCGATATCTAAAATATCTAAACAACAATAGAAAACAACAAGCTCGGCTCGGGAACTCACGCGGCGGCGCGACGACACGAGCTTGAAAGTCAGCTGGCAAGCTAACTCGGCAAGGTGGCGCGCTGGCTGCTACCGGCACGGCAGTGGACACGCTACCCGCCGCGCTACCGTACGCACGGACACGCTACCGCCGCTACTACCGGGCCGCACGCAGCGAGGACACGCGCGCGGGCGAAGCGTCGACGGCGGCGCCGCGCGGGCGCCGGGCGTCGCGATGCGGACACGGCGAGCAACTTCGGCGAGGACGCGCGCGCGCGCGACGCTCGAGCGGCGCGCGCGCGGCAAGCGGCTTCGGCAAGCGGACACGCGCGGGCGTCGCGGCGATCGGCCGGACGCGCGCGCGGCTGGCGAGACCTCTCACAGGCGTCGCGCGATCGGGCGATCTGCTGCTGGGCGACGAGCGAGCGAGGCCTTTGGGACAGTCTGGGCGTTCGGCAGGTCGCTCGACCGATCTGGGCGTCTGCGGCGGGCCGCTCGACCGATCTGGCGTCAGGCGGTAGCTCGACCGATCTGGGCGTCTGAGCTGGTGCTGGGGATGATGGTCGCTCTCCTCTCCGGGCCGCACAACACACACACACACACAACCCCTTTTCTTACATTCGGCCAACAAACACCCAAATGAGAAGATGAAGAAGACGAAGACTTACCCTAATGATGATGATCGAACCCAAGGAGATGCAAGGATGAAGAACTCGGCAAGGCTATGGAGATGGAGAGCTTGGGCGGCCAAGAGGTGTTTTTGGAGAATAAGATGAAATAACCTATTTCTATTTCATTTAACCAAATGCACCAAAACTCCAAAATCCAAGGTTAACTAAGATGTGATGCAGAAAGAGCAACAAGAGCTCTCAATAGCTCAACAGCCACACCACCCACGACTTCTCGGACCACAGGTTCAAACCCACCAAACACACTTTAACACACAATTTTCCTTTTGCATCTCCCCATGCCCAAACACACCCACAAAGCCTCAAAAACTTACATAAATCCATCCAATAATTTTAGCAACCGAAAAAAGACATAAGCGGTCCCGACGGCCCGACCAAATTACTAAAATACCCCTAGGCATACCGAAGACCGGGATGAAAACTCAGGTCGCATTCTGATTCGGCATGCTCGTTATCCGTTCTTGCTTCGTAGTATCATGCTAGGTTCGTTGTTTCTGTTGAGCACGTTTTGGATTGTTTGCTGTATCTGTTTATAGTTTAGAGTTATGATAGGAAGCATCATCCAGGCGAGGGTGCATAACGTAACTTGCATCCGTGGCAGGGACGTACGATGAGGTACTCCGTCCCTGATCCGTCGTTAGGGTTTAGCTAACCCTAACGGCAGCCTTTGCAATCTTGGGTGAGGGTGGCAGACTGTTAAATGCCCCAACGGTCGGGATGATGACAAGGCATTGCCTTGTCCCCGGCAGTCGGCACGTCCTTAGCGTGTTCAGTAGTAGCCCTTGATTGCCACCCGTTAGGGCAAGGACCGCTTCCTGGTGTAAGCCTACCACGGCCGGTTCCTTAGCCTCAGGTGCGGTGGTACAGGCTGACATAGTTCACCTGTCTAGGTCTCACACCCCTATGTCAGTGACACCGATCCAGAGATTAGTTAGGCATGAGTACTGGACCAGGGCAGCTTGCCACTAGACCCCCCCCCATGGTTTGCAGCAGCATGCGGTGCGCGCACACGCTCATTACAACGACGACCGGAGAGCTCCTCGGGATCCTGAGTTCAGTGCACCTTTCGTATCGACAGTTGAAAGGCTGGGGCCGAGATTTGTTTCTCGTATAGGATCGTATCGCTTGGTATATTTTCTGGAGTAAGACTCTGAGATGGCATCTGTAACAGCCCAGTTTTCTATTCCAGTTTTCGAGGTGCCTTCGGTTCAAGATTCGGTTGTTCGTTTGGGTCGTTAGAGCTATTTTAGCCCTTAGGGGTATTTTGGTCTTTTGGCTCCCCGGGCAGGATTTGTGGATTTCCAGGACTTCAAGGTAGCTCATGCCTTTGTCGAGGCTTGTTTGTTGTTGGTTGCGAATCCCGAGATGTTTGGGCTAGTCGTTTGGAGGTTTGGGTGTGGTGTGGGTTTTGGCAAGTTATTGTCGGTTGAGTGCTTCCTTTGGGATTTGAGCCCTTGCCCTTAGTGTTGATTTGGGAGTTCGATTTAAGTGAGTTTTATTTATTGGAAAAGGTTTCTTTGGTCGGGTCTCGATGGAGGAAGCTGGGGAATGGGATTTTAGGGATTTTAAGGCTATTTTAATTGGATAAGGATGGAGAAAAGAAAAAACGAAAAAAAATCCCATTTTCTTCCCCTTTCTCTTTCTCTCTTTCTCTTTCTCTCTCTCTCTCACTCTCTCTCTCTCTCTCTCCCGAGCCTAGCCCCTACTCCCCAGCCCGAGCCCTGCTCGCCCAGCATTTGCTCGCCCTGATCCGCGTCACCCAGCCCAGCCGCACAGTGTCACGTTCCGCTCTGCCCAGATCCGCGTCGCCCAGACCTAGCGCCAGGTCGCTCCGCCCAGATCCGCGTCGCCTAGACCCAGTGCCGCCCAGATCCGCGTCGCCCAGCCCGAGTGTGTCCCTGTAGCTCATTGCGTCGCCAGCCCGAGCGTGTCCTTGTAGCTCGTCGCGTCGCCAGCCCGAGCGTGTCCCTGCAGCTCGCCGCTCTGCACGCCTTCTCCCAGCCGAGCTCGCTCTCGCGCGCCCTCGTCTCCCTGCAGCTCGCCCGCGCGTTTGGAATTTTATGTTGTAACTATTGGAAAGTTTGAATGTTTTATGTTAGAGTCCAAATGTGTGATTGTATATAATATACTGTTTTGGATCATATTGTTTTACATGGTATCAGAGCAGCACAGTTAGGTTGAGAATTTTTTAGGTTTTGTTTTCGGGTTGACCGCCGCCGTTGACCACCACCGCCACCGGGAAATCGCAGCCCAGCCACCGATCTACACAGTGGTGGAAGTCGCGACTTCGTTCGGTCCAAAACGAAGCCGCAGGCGCCGCCGGAACCCTCCGCCAGCCAAAAATCGCCGCTGCCGTCGCCCGGGCCGTCGACGGTCAGATCGAGAATTTTTTCGGTGGGGTTTGCTCGCTTCGAGGAGTAGTTTAAGTCTGTCCGTGTTTCAACTCGATCCAACGGTGGGATTGCTCGAAACCTCTCGGGTTTGTTTTGCTTTCTTGTTTTTAGGAGCCGTTTTTTTTTAAATTTCACCGCTTGAAGGGTCGCTTTTTTGAGATGCTTTTAGGATTTGTTTCCAGTTTTTATTTCGTTTGATTTGTGAAATAATTGAGTTATCTGTGTCCGCTTGACACTAATCGGGAAATATGAGTGATACCAAGCATACAAGTGTGATTTCTCATATGATGGAGATCACAAAACGCAAAGCGAATGGGACAAATTATCTCGATTGGCATCGAACGATTCGAAACCACTGCTGAGTAATGAGCTAGAAGGACACATGGATAGCGATCCGCCTAAAGACGAAGTTGAAAGAAGGAAGTGGGATCGCGTTGATGCTCGCTTGTATAATCAAATTACTAACTCAATGAATGATGATATCGTCGATCTGATTAGTCATTGCACTACGGTGAAAGAACTCATGACGTATGTGGAATTCCCCGTACGGGGAAGGAGCGGTAACAAGGACGTATGATGTTTGCTCGCCCTATTTCCACGCCCCGACGAATGGTGAACCATTGTTGACCTATTACACGAGGCACAAGCGTAATAGTGCCGAGTTAAATTCTCTCATGCCGTTCGGTCAGAGATATATCGCATCCAGCCAGACCCGGAGGGAAAAGATGGGGTTATCGGTTTCTTCCGTAAATTTGGGTTCGGAGTATGAGAATGTGAGGTCTCAAATCCTGTCGGAAGGCGAACTACCGTCTTTGGATGATGTGTTTCACTACGCTTTGCAATGAGAAGTTCATTTAATTGAACAATCGAATAGCGCCTTGCTTGGGAGGAGTGTGGTTCGTGGTGGGAGGAACGTTAGTTTTTCTACATCGAAACCTGGGAATGACCGACGTCAGGATCTTCCTAGTGACAACCGACGTCCGGATACTCGAATGACTCCGCCATTCTTGCGCGAACCCGGTCATTTAAAGAGAGATTGCGAAAGTTGCAATATGACAATCGAGGCTTGAAGGCCCACCTTGTGTCCAAAGTGAGAAGTACTGTTGACGAGTGTGTTGCGCTCCGAGTTCCCACAGCTCCATCACGGCTATCATCCTCGGCACTTCCACTGCTGCAACCACGGCGGTAAACGGTAGTAACAACCATTGTCTTCTTTAAATGCGTCCACAAAGTGGGTCATTGACTCTGGGCGATCGCTCATATGACAGTAACGAACAGTTGTTCTCTACATCATTGTCATCTGTTTCTTTTCCTACTGAGTTACCTTAGCCGATGGATCCTTGTCTCCGTAAAGGAGCTGGGTCTATTACTCTAACCTCTACCTTGTCGCTATCTTTCGTGTTGTGTCTCGCCTCGTTTTCATATAACTCGATTTCGGTTAGTCAAGCGGCTCGTGACTTACATTGCTTTGTTTCCTTCTTTCCCGACTCTGCGCTTGTTTCGAGATCATTTGACGAAGAAGATTATTGGTAGGTGGCATGCACCGGGGGTCTCTATATCTGGATCGACAGCCGATCCAGTAGCATGGCATGTCGCGGTTCTGCGTCTCTTTTGAAGTCCATTGTCGGATGGGTCATCCTTGTTTGACTATTTTGAAGAAGTTATTTCCCGAATTCAGTACAGTGTCTTCCTTCGATTGCGAGTCATGTCAGTTTGCAAAGTTTCACCGATTGAGTTCTAGTCCTAGGGTTAATAAACGAGCAACTGCTCCTTTTGAATTGGTCCACTCGATGTTTGGGGTCCGAGTCTGTTATGTCTAAAACGGGATTTCGCTATTTTGTCACGTTTGTTGATGACTTTTCCCGATTTACTTGGGTCTATTTAATGAAAAATCGTCTTTGAATTGTTTTCTCACTTTTGTACCTTTAATGTTGAGATTCATAATCAATTTAAAGCTTCCATTCAAATTTTACGCACTGATAATGGGGGCGAATATTTTTCGGGCACCCTTCGTTCCTATCTTAGTGAGAAGGGTATTATTCATCAATCGTCGTGTGCGGACACACCATCCCGAGCGGTGTGGCGTGCGTGCGTAAAACAGCATTTGCCGGAAAGCATTTCGTGCCATGTCATTTCGATGAATGTTCCAAAACATTTTTGGGTTGACGCTGTGTGTGTCTGACTGTTTTCTCATTAATCGAATGCCGTCGTCGATTTTGGGTAATCAAATTCCATTCCGAGTTTTGTATCCCTCCACGGAGATGTTCCACCTTCCCGAAAGGTTTTCGGTGTCGTCCTTTGTTCGCGATGTTCGTCCTCAAAGGACCAAGTTGAATCCTAAGTCTTTGAAATGTATCTTCCTCGAGTATTCTCGCGTCGGAAGGGTTATCGTTGTTTTTGCCCGAGTGCACGGGTTGTTATGTCGTCTCTTCGATGATGTTACCTTTTTTAGGATACTCCGTTTGATCCTGTGTCTAGTCCCCAACCGTGGAGGATGATTTGTTGGTTTATGAGGTTGTGTCCTCGTCCGATGGGTCCGACCCCCTCCTCCTAGTCCATCTCTTACTCGGTATACACCGTGATCACGACCCTCGGCGACTGTGAAAGACCCGACCCAAAGGGGCTCTAAATGGGCCTTTACCCCAATGCATGTATTCAAAATAACGGACATTATGAAAAATAAGTTTGGATCCCAAGTAAAAACAAAAACATTCAACAATCAAAACATACATTTCTAAAAGCATACTCGATCGAGATTTATTTAAACCATTTAAACATTCCACAAGTACAAAAATGCTGGAATCCATAAAACGTAAGAAAACATCCTAGGGCTCGTGCCCGCCTACATGCATTCAGGGGAAATAACAAAAGTCAAGAGTCAAGATATAATAAAATGATCGAGATGACAAAGCAGATTCCATGATCACGGCTCCTCCTTCACCATCCTGTCTCGCGCCTTGGTTACACCGTGGAAAACCACGAGAATAAGGGTGAGTAACGAATTACTCGGTAAGAATCCCCAACCGGGTACAATACGATATACATGATCATCTAGAAGAATGTATGCAAGCTATGAGTATAAACACGAATAGAGCACATAGCTTAAGTCCACACTTGGACCTCGGATGCCAACTCGGGGTCTTAGTCCGGAAATAAATCCACCACACAATACGCCCTATACGAGAAACGAGTCCGGCCTCGGCTTCATCTCTTTGTCGTCGAAAGGTGCACTAGCTCAAGATCCCGAGGAGCTCTCCGGCCGTGCAGTAATGAGCGTAAGCGCGCCTTTGCGCGTGCTCTTTGCAGAACTATGGGGTGCCGGGTCTGGTGGCAAGCTGCCCATGTCCAATCACCACGCCTAACTAAATCTCTCGGATCGGTGTCACCGACATAGGGTGTGAGACTCGACACACGTGAACTATGTCGGCTGAACCACCGCACTTTGAGGCTAAGGAATCGGTCGTGGTAGGCTTACACCGAGAAGCCGTCCTTGCCCTATCGGTGGCAATCAAGGGCTACGGCCGAACACGCCGAGGACGTGTCGATCGGCGGGGATGAGGCAATGCCAAGTCATCATCCCGACCGTTGGGGCATTTAACGATCGCCACCCTCACCCAAGATTGCGGGGCGGCCGTTAGGGTTAGCTAAACCCTAACGGGATCGAGACGAGTACCATCTCGTGCGTCCCATCGGGGATGCAAGTTACGTTATGCATCCGTACGGATGATGCTACCTACGAACTCTAAACCATAGCAATAATAACAATTCAATCAATGCGATCCAATACGTGCTCAATGAGATACAAGGAACCTAGCATGATACTACGAAGCAAACAGGATATCGAACATGCCGAGAATGGAACAACCTAGCATGGGCTAACATGAGAAACAATACAAGAGTTCATGCCGATCGAGA
Organism: Sicyos edulis; assembly: GCA_036507275.1. Taxonomy (NCBI): domain Eukaryota; kingdom Viridiplantae; phylum Streptophyta; class Magnoliopsida; order Cucurbitales; family Cucurbitaceae; genus Sicyos; species Sicyos edulis. The sequence goes on along the minus strand of CM071855.1, from coordinate 22,865,191 downwards.
ATTGAGCGAGCACCTAGGGCTAAATATGCTAATAATCATACACAGCATACAAAACAACAATCACAAATATACCACAGGGCCCACACAACTCAGGTAAGAAATCCTTACCTTGGTCGGAGAGCTTCTACACACAAATCCTAAGTCATGCGGAACAATCCCGAGCTAGCGGCGGGAACCTAACAAACCAATAATAGTCAATACCTAAAAGCCTAAAAACAATAGAAACGACAAGCTCGGCTCGGGAACTCACGCGCACGCGGCGACACGAGCTTGGAGCTGCTTACAAGCCGCACGGCAGTGGTGGGGCGGCGGGTACTGGGTATGGCCGCACAGCAGTGGCAGTGGCTGGCGCTTGTGGCGCAACGCGCACGCACGGCATGGATGCACGGCAGGACGCGCCGCGGCGCGAGCGCTCTCGGGCGTCGCGAGCGAGCGGCTTCGCGCGGCGCGCGGCGGCGGCGTCGGCGAGCGACGCGACGCGGCTGGGCGCGCAGCGCGCCGGCGTCTGGCGTCTGCTCTCTGCCAGCATAACCGCACGGCAACGAGCGATAAGCGTCGCGGGAGGGCTGCGACGGTGGATCTGGCGCGACTGGCGAGGCGATAAGCGTCGCGAAGCGTCGGCGGCGATGGCGTCGCGGCGATCTGCGGCTGCTTCTGCTCCGGCTGGCGTCTGGCGGTACTGCTTCAACAGATCTGGCGAGGCCGGCCGGGCGGTGGGGGCCGGCGATGGTCTTGGTTGGCTTCTCTCGGTGTCGCAAAACCACACAACACACACAACACTCTACTTCTTACCTTCGGCCAAAGATCAATAACCAAATGAGGAGATGAAGAGGACGAAGACTTACCCGGAATGATGATGATCGAACCCAAGGAGATGCAAGGGAAAGAAGAATCGGCAAAGGCTATGGAGAGGAAAGCTTGTGCGGCCAAGAGGTGATTTGGAGAAGAAGATGGAAAAAACCTAATTTCTATTTCATTTAACCAAATGCATCAAAACTCCAAAATCCAAGGCTAACCATAAGATGATGCAGGAAGAGCAACAAGAGCACCTAATGGCTCAATTGGCACACATCCCCACAAGCTTTCCAGGAGACCCGGGTTCAAACCCCGGCTGCAGCACAATTTCCTTTATTTTTACTTTTGCATCAAACCTTGCTCAAACCAAACCACAAATCCTTCCAAAAACCTACATAAATCCATCCAATAATTTTAGCAAGCTGAAAAAATACATAAACGTACTGACGGCCCGACCAAATTACTAAAATACCCCTAGGGCATACCCGGAAGACCGGGATGAAAACACAGGTCGTTACGGCTTTGTCCCATGCCGTCAGATTCTTCTTCGTCATCGACTTGCAAGCTAGTAATGATCTAGACTTGCCCATTGCTCTTCGCAAAGGTAAACGTTCTTGCACGTATCCTATCTCCACATATGTGTCATACCATCAATTATCCCCTACTTCGTTTTCCTTTCTGACTTCCCTTGATTCTGTCTCTGTCCCTAAAAGTACTCGTGAAGCCTTGTCCCATTCAGGTTGGCACCAGGCGATGGTAGAGGAGGTGGCTGCGTTGGATGCGAATGGTACTTGGGAACTGGTAGCTCGTCCAGAAGGAAAACAGACGATTGGTTGTAAGTGGGTGTTTCTTTGTCAAAGTGAATTACGACGGTCCGTTGCTCGCCTCAAAGCACGCTTGGTTGCTAAGGGGTATGCTCAGACATATGGGATTGATTACAGTGAGACCTTCTCTCCTGTTGCCAAGATGTCGTCCGTTCGTCTGTTTATTTCTCTTGCGGCAATGAATGATTGGCCTTTATTTCAGTTGGATATTAAGAATGCGTTTTTGCATGGTGATCTTCTTGAGGAGGTCTATATGGAGCAACCACAGGTTTGTTGCTCGGGGAGAATGCCAAAGTGTGCCGTCTTCGTAAATCTCTGTATGGCTTGAAACAAAGCTGCGAGCGTGGTTTGGTAGGTTCAGCCAAGTTCTTGCGCAGTTTGGAATGCAGAAATGCTCTTCAGATCATTCTGTCTTCTTCCGTCGGTCTGACCATGGGATTGTGTTACTTGTGGTATATGTCGACGATATTGTGATTATCGGAAGTGATAGTTCAGGGATGGCCTCACTAAAGGTTTTCCTTCATAGCCATTTCAAAGACTAAAGATCTTGGAAATTTGAAATATTTCTTGGGTATTGAGGTCATGAGAAGTAAGAAAGGGATCTTTTGTCCCAACGAAAGTATGTTCTCGACCTACTGACTGAAGTAGGAAAGTTAGGTGTAAAACCGTGTAGGGCCCCGATGGTGCCAAACCAACAGTTCGTCAAGGACGGTGAAGCTTTTTCTGATCCAGAAAGGTACAGGAAGCTAGTTGGGAAGTTGAACTACTTGACAGTCACGAGGCCAGATATTTCGTATTCTGTGAGTATCGTGAGTCAGTTTATGTCATCTCCTACAGTTGAACATTGGAGAGCTGTGGAACAGATCCTGAGTTATCTTAAGTTTGCTCTGGGAGGGCGTCTTGTACAAAACCACGGACATTCCGATATTGAATGTTTTTCGAGATCTTGTCGATCGCGGTGTTCTAAAGAAGACCGGAGAGATCAACCTCGGGATCTTGTGTGTTTATGGGAGGTAATTTGGTTTCATGGAAGAGTAAGAAGCAAAATGTGGTGTCGTGTTCTAGTCTTTGAGTCGAATACTGAGCTATGTCCCAAGGAACGTGTGAGATAGTATGGTCTGGTTCAATCTTTGAATGAAGTTGGAATCAAAGCGCAACACTGTTAAACTATGGTGTGACAATCAAGCGTGATTCATATTGCCTCTAATCCGGTATTCCACGAGAGAACTAAACATATTGAAATAGATTGCCACTTTATCCGAGAGAAGATACAACAAGGGTTGGTTTCGACGAGTTATGTGAAGACTGGAGAACAGTTGGGTGATATCTTCACCAAAGCATTGAATGGAGCTCGGATAGACTATCTTTGTAACAAGCTGGGCATGATAGATATATTTGCTCCAGCTTGAGGGGGAGTGTTAGAGTCTAAATGTGTGATTGTATATAATATACTGTTTTGGATCATATTGTTTTACATTTTAAATAAATCTTTGATCAGAGTGAGTTTTGGAAATGTATTTGTCTTAGAACAGGTGCTTTGAAACAGGGACAGGTTTCAGGAATTTTATGTTGACTTTTAAATGGATGTTTATGTTTTAGTTTTAATTTGAATCTGAAACACCATTTTGCATTTTGATTTTAGCTTAGAATGCATGCATTGAGGTAAAGGCCTATTTTAGAACCCCATTCGGGTCGGGCCTTTACAGTTGGTATCAGAGCTTAGAGTCATAGATTCTGTAGACTGACCTTTTGTTGTAGGTCGTTTTTTCCATGGTCATCAGCACTCTGACAGTCATCAGGTACACATAAGTTTACTGTTTTAAAGAAAGGGTTAAGAATTTACAATACTTTTCTTCTAGTGTATGCCTTGTGTAGTGTTGTGGAGCGGAGGCGAAGCGGTGTTCGACTTCGTTGTTGGTTTGGGTTTAGAGCGCCATCATGCCAACTTCCCGCAGTGTGTGATGTATGTTGTGGCTTGTTGGGGTATCCAGATAGATTCGGATGCCGCTGGGACATCGTTCCAGGGGAGGTAGAGATTAGACTCTTGTAGGCCACTTGTGGCCCAGTTGTTGGTTTTCCCCTAGTGAGAGGGTGGAGGTGTTTTGCCTTGGAGTACCACTCCAAGAGAGGAGTTAGCTATGGCTTTGCTCATGTTGATGCTTGTGCAGCAGGTTCCAGTGTGGACTAACCTGGGTAGCTCAAGTGTTGATCTTGAGCCTTAGCAGATGGTTTGATTGCCCAGAGAGTGGCTACAGAGTTAGTAGCCTTCGTGGAGGTTGATGAGGCATCTTTGTGATCTTGTAAAGTGTTGTGGTTTGCAGCCAGTAAGCCGGAACCCTGTGGTTAAGGGTGCAGCGAGCAGTGTTCCCATCGGACTTGATCCGTTGGTGGTTTCCTTAGTGGTTTAGTAGAGTTGAGCACTCTTCTTTTGGTGAGCTCCTAGAGTGGAGCTAGCTGCTGCATGTTGAGAGAGCCGACCAGAGTTTTGTTGAGCATCATGTGGAGATGCAAGAGTAGGCCGTGAAACTTCAGTTTGATGAGATGCCATAGGCATGGTTGTTTGAGTTTTAACTCTTGTATGCCTAGCCAGAGTTTTTGTCACTTGAGATTGTGACCTTGCTGGCCCCATTTGTAGTAAGTTGTGGATTTGGTAGTAGTGGCACTTGAGGTGCATTGGTTGGTGTGCCACTTTGGCACTAAGTCTAGTTCAGGCCTGAGTTTGGCATGGGTATAGCAGATGGTTCTATGCCGTCCGGAGTTCAGCACACTCCTTTAGCCTTGGATCCGTTTATAGCAGTTGCACCTGTTTAGGTCGTGCAAGAGGGCTAGTTCAGTAGTAGTCGGAGGACTACAAGCGGAAGGATGTTAGAGAGGAGCCGGAGCCTCTTCCCAGTGTTACCGGGGGTTGAGTAAGTCAGCAGGTTGTCGGTTGGTAAGTGTTGGTGCGCGTGAGCCTCACGCTAGTGTTAAGGCCAAGAGATCTTTGAGGTTGGTAGTGCGGTCAACTACCTTCGAGTGCCTAAATCTGAGGAGAGTTGAGCATCGTAGATGCGAGCTTGGTCCAGCAGAGGGGCCATGAGTTGGATGCCTATGAGATGAGTTGGATGCCTTATGAGAGGAGTTGGACGTTTTATGGGTATGCTCCCTTGGTAGAGGCTTAGTATAAAGTAAGTTCGGTTTGGCATGGTTATGCTTTGGTAGAGCAAGGTTGCCACAGCTTCGAGTATCGTGTGGAGATGGAACTTTTGGTGTTCCTTTGATTGATTGTATCTCTGCCAGAAGTTAGTGTTGCTTTTTGGAAAAGCGCCTGTTAGTCTTGGATCTCTGATGGAAGGTTGAGAGTTGTGCACACAAGTTTGTTTTGTGTGGTTCGTTCTGTGGCGAGAGTTTCAGATCCATGCAGAGTTTGCATTGGAGAACTGGTGCTCAGTTCTTGGAAAAGTTGGACTCCAGGTGGATGTTGTAAGGCTTTAGTTGAGGTGGTAAGGATACCGTGCTCGTGACATCAGGTTATTGCTTAGGCAAGTTTTGTTAAGTTGGACCTAAGCTTGGTTGGCGAATCTTCTTGTTGATCGTTGGATAGAGTTCAGTTGGAAACTGAACAAGAGCGGTGGTAGCAAAGCCGCGCAGTTTCTGATCGTCATGGCTAAGAGAGTTGTTCGGATCCTTCCTTGGGTAGAAGTTATGTTGTGGTTGATGCTTTGAGTAGGAGGATGACGCATTCTATAGAGTTTTGGGTCCTCTTGGTTTCCAAGGAGTTGGAGTTGGCCAGCATGGTTGTGATGCTGGAATATGGAGTTGATTGTTCAGGCAGTTGGCTGTTAGTCCGTTTGTCGGCAGTGTGTGTCGAGGGTTGCCGAAGAACCCTAGGTTGTGGGGAGCCTCTCTAGAGCTCAGTCAGACCCAGGTAGTGAGTTTCAGTTGGCAAGCTGGAGTCGTGTAGTCTGTAGTCTCGGGTGAGTTGCTGGCATTGGTAGGCTAGCAAGCTAGTGTTTGTTTGGAGTAGAGTCCGAATTGGTTTCGGTGTGGTGGCAAGTTGGTGCTTGGTGTTGACCAAGGTGTGGATTGGAGTTGCTAGAAGTTAGTTTTGCTTGTGGGGAGAGTGGTTCGTGCCCTGTTGGTTGTTTTCTTGTTTCCAGGATGTTGAGAGTTGCCTCGTTTGGCATTTGGAGGTTCAGTCTGTGGTGGACCCCATGTTGTTGCCCCGTGAGATTTAGATGTTGTTGCTTTAGCGGAGCAAGACAATGAGTGTGTGTGGAGCTCTCTGTCCTTCGGTTGTCTGCTTGTAAGAGCCGTTTCTTTCTGGGAGTTGTCAGATTACTCCCTTAGTCTTGAAGTTGATGGTAGTGGTGCTAGCAAGAGGGAAAAGTTGGTTGGCTGCTTGGAAGCAGTTGTTTGTCCAGTTAGGCAGACTCTTGAGTGGTGTTCTGGAGGTTGCAGTAAGGGTGTTCTGCCTCTTGTGAGTGTTTGACCAAGATTTAGTTCTCTTGTTGTTTCAAGAGTTAGTTTGGTTCTAGCAGGAGGGCGTTGCCCTGAGGTCTTGTTCATAGTCAAGAAGTTTTGGGAGTTGACCCCTCCCTCGGCGGTTGCGTAAGTTCTGTTAGTTTTGGGTTGGTGGTCCTTTTGGTTGAGAATTCCCTTGGGTGTTGCTTCCAAGAGATTTGGTTGTTGTTGCCTTGGGTTTGAGCGGGTCAGCGAGCGTGTGGGAAGTTCGCTGCCCTTCAGAAGTTTGCTTGCTGGGGAAATTGTTTCCCGTTGGAAGAAGTCAGCTTAGCTCCTGAGTTGTGTAGTTGATCAGAGTAGCGCAGCGGTCAGTCCAGTGAGAGGGTCCCTGCTTTGTGTTGTTAGCTAGCGAAAAGTTGTTTGGCCAGCTAGTATAAGAGTTGAGTTGTTTCTGGAAAGTTGTTGGTTCTTTGGGGATTGGAGATTCTTTTTCCCCCTAGTCTTTGTGGTGGTTGAGTTGCTCCATGGATGCCAGCCTCGAGTATTAGCTTCTGAGGTAGTCTTGCTGATTCGTGTGGCTCGTGATCCGTAAGCTTTGAGGTTGTCGTTATCCGTTTTCCTTGCGAGGTTTCGGGAGTGGAACTTCTGGTTGGAAGATGAGTTAGGCCAGTTGCTGGTAGGTTTGCTTTGAAAAGTTTGCGTTCGGCCGATGAGGAGCTCTAGTTTGTTGGTTTGGCCGAGTGGAGCCTGTGCCTGGCCCTTGTCTTTTAGAGGTGGTCGTAGCTGAAGTTTCAGATGGTGTGAGTGTTGTTAGCCGTCTGGTGTGTCAAGATTGTGCCCCTTGCCTTTGGTTCGGCGATTTCTCTTTAAGATGGTTGCTTAAGTGTTGAGGACGCGTTCTAGTTGGAGAAGTTTGCCATTAGGATCAGTCGCCAGTTGGTGATTCGTTTGTATTTCGTTAAGGCTGTAGGCAAGATTTGAGGTTCGCTGGTCTCTTGTGAAGTAAGAGTAAGCCGTTTAGTTTTCTGGAACCTGGGAGGTTCAGTTGTTGGCCAGCATGGTGTAGAGTTTTAGAGTTTGTGGCCAGTCCTCGAGTTTGTTGAGAGTAGCACCGTTTGAGAGTTGGTGCAAGTTGAGGATGTGGTTTGCCGTATAACTTTATCGCATCTATTTCCTTTGGAGTTCAGTGTATGCCCAGTCTTGGTTGAGATAGTTTGTGGCAGTCTGGATGGCATTGTGGCCTTGAGTTTTGAGAACCCAAGAGGGTTTGGTTTTCGAAGAAGGTTAGTGTTGTCTTAGCTGAGAAGTTCAGTTGGTTAGGAATCAGTGGAGTTTTCCTAGAGTTGTTTCGTCTTAGGACTTTCGAGGACGAAAGTCTTAAAAGGAGGGAGTATTGTAACAGCCCAGTTTTCTATTCCAGTTTTCGAGGTGCCTTCGGTTCAAGATTCGGTTGTTCGGTTGGGTCGTTAGAGCTGTTTTAGCCCTTAGGGGTATTTTGGTCTTTTGGCTCTCCGGGCAGGATTTGGGGATTTCCAGGACTTCAAGGTAGCTCCTGCCTTTGTCGAGGCTTGTTTGTTGTTGGTTGCGAGTCCCGCGATGTTTGGGCTAGTCGTTTGGAGGTTCGGGTGTGGTTTGGGTTTTGGCAAGTTATTGTTGGTTGAGTGCTTCCTTTGGGATTTGAGCCCTTGCCCTTAGTGTTGATTTGGGAGTTCGATTTAAGTGAGTTTTATTTATTGGAAAAGGTTTCTTCGGTCGGGTCTCGATGGAGGAAGCCGGGGAATGGGATTTTAGGGATTAAGGCTATTTTAATTGGATAAGGATGGAGAAAAGAAAAAAATAAAAAAAATCCCATTTTCTTCCCCTTTCTCTTTTTCTCTTTCTTTCTCTCTCTCTCTCTCTCTCCCCCGAGCCTAGCCCCTGCTCGCCCTAGCCGCCCAGCTCGCCCAGCCCCTGCTCGCCCAGATCTGCGTCGCCCAGCCCAGCCGCACAGTGTCGCGTCCCGTCCGCGCCCGAGTCGCCCCGCTCAGCGCCAGGTCGCTCCGCCCAGATCCGCGTCGCCCAGCCCGAGCGTGTCCCTGTAGCTCGTCGCGTCGCCAGCCCGAGCGTGTCTCTGTAGCTCGTCGCGTCGCCAGCCCTAGTATGTCCCTGTAGCTCGTCGCGCCGCACGCCTTTGCCCAGCTGAGCTCGCGCTCGCGTGCCCTCGTCTCCCTGCAGCTCTCTCGCGCGTTCGCGTCTGCGCCCGATCGCCTCGTCTCGCCTAGCCGTGCCCCCAGCGCGCAGCTCAGCGTCCCAGCGCCCGTGCCAGTGCACCTGCGCCCAGCAGCTGCCTCGCCCGTACAGCCTGCCTGTTCGCGTGTTAGCCGAGCCTCGTGAGTTGCTCCCGAGCCGAGCCCTGTTTATTTTATTATATTTAGGCCTTTGGATTGTGATTATTGTTGTGTTTGTTAGGTTCGCTTTAGGTTGCTCGGGTTTGCTCGCAGCTTAGGTTTCTTGTGTGTTGTTGCCTTCCGACCAGGTAAGGGTTTCTTATCGAGGTTGTGTGGACCCTGCGAATAATTGATAGTATGCCATATCTTGTGATTGTATGAAATTCTAGTGGATAGGTTACATGTTTTCTCTTGCTTCCAGGTTTGTGTTGTACTAGTGTTTCTGTTATATTAGTTACAGGCTAGGGTCTTTTATCTTGGCATATTCTTGTTCCTGTTATATTCTGATAGTTCCATGTTAGTGCTAGGCAGGTGATCCATAATGTAGGTAAGTCCCCGATGGGCACTGCACTGTTCCCTTGAGGTGTAAGACCCCGATGGGCATCTTTGTGATCCTAGCTGGTGTAAGACCCCGATGGGCATCCTAGATGTGTAAGACCCCGTTGGCCAGCATTGATGGCTAGAGGTGTAAGACCCTAATGGGCATCCGTAGGTGTAAGACCCCGATGGGCATCCGTATGTGTAAGACCCCGATGGGCATCTTTGTGATCCTAGCTGGTGTAAGACCACGATGGGCATCCTAGATGTGTAAGACCCCATTGGGCAGCATTGATAGCTAGAGGTGTAAGACCCCGATGGGCATCCGTAGGTGTAAGACCCCGATGGGCATCCGTATGTGTAAGACTCTGATGGGCATCAGTGATTGAGGTGTAAGACCCCGATGGGGATCCGTATGTGTAAGACCCCGATGGGCATCCTTGTGGGTAAGTCCCCGATGGGCATCATTGTGTCATTGTATCCTAGGTTGTGTAAGACCCCGATGGGCATCCAGGTGTAGAACCTAGGATAGGTCAGAGTTGAAAAGCCCTTGATAGGCTAGCTCGGTGTTAGCACATAGCCTAAACCCTCTTTGTTTTGCTCTAAGTCATTGTATGGTTGCATGTCGGTGTGCTAAATGAGATGTTTTCGTATTGTACCCCGGTTGGGGATTCTTACTGAGTAATTCGTTACTCACCGTTATTTTGTGGTTTTCCACAGGTAACCATGGTGCGGGACAGGATGGCTGGAGGAGGAGCTGTGATCATGGAAACCCGTTGTTCAAACTCTGAGTCTTGTATTTATGTTTTGATGTTTTAAATGTCCTCTGAATGCATGTAGTTGGGCACGAAGCCCTAGGTTGTTTTCTGAATGTATTTCCGGATTCTAGCACTGTTGTAACTATTGGAAAGTTTGAATGTTTTAAATAAATCTCTGATCAGAGTGAGTTTTTGAAATGGAATTTGTCTTGGACCAGTGCTTGGAAACAGGGACAGGTTTCAGGAATTTTATGTTGACTTTTAAATGGATGTTTATGTTTTAGTTTTAATTGGAATCCGAAACACCATTTTGCATTTTGAATTTAGCTTTGAATGCATGCATTGAGGTAAAGGCCTATTTTAGAACCACAATCGGGTCGGGTCTTTACAGCATCCGAGGTTTATGTGTGGATTTAAGCTATGTGCTCTCTTCTGTGTTTATATTCATAGCTTGCATACCTTTGTGCTAGATGACCATTTATATCGTATTGTACCCCGGTTGGGGATTCTTCTGAGTAATTCGTTACTCACCCTTATTTTGTGGTTTTCCACAAGTAACCATGGTGCGAGATAGGATGGCTGAAGGAGGAGCTGTGATCATGGAAACCCGTTGTTTCGAACTCTGAATCTTTTATTTATGTTTTTATGTTTTGAATGTCCTCAGAATGCATGTAGTTGGGCACGGAGCCCTTATGTTGTTTTCTGGTTGTTTTCCGGATTCTGACACTGATGTAAACCATTTTTGGATTTGAATGTTGAATTAAATCTCTGATCAGAGTACGTTTTAAATTGTATTTAGCTTGGACACACAGTTGCTTGGAAACAGGGGCGAGTTCGGGACATTTTGTTGTTGTTTTGAATGGATGTTTACTGCTTTGTGTTTTAATCAGAATCTGGCATACAACCTTGCATATTATTTTTCTAAGTTTTAAAGCATGCATTGAGGTAAAGGCCTAGTTTAGGACCCCATTCGGGTCGTGTAACGGCCCAGGTTTTCATCCCGGTCTTCGAGGTATGCCCTGGGGGTATTTTGGTAATTTGGTCGGGCCGTCAGGGGAGCGTTTATATCTTTTTTCGGTTGCTAAAATTATTGGATGGTATTATGTAAGTTTTGAGGCTTTGTGGATGGGTTTGAGCATGGATAGATGCAAAAGTAAAAATATAGGAAATTTGTGTTGCGGTTGGGATTCGAACCGGGTCTCTCAGAAAGCTGTGAGGAGGCGTGCAGTTGAGCTATGGAGAGCTCTTGTTACTCTTTCGCGTCATATCTTAGTTACCCTTGGATCTTTGGAGTTTTGTGCATTTGGTTAAATGAAAAGAAATTAGGTTTTGTGTTTTCTTCCCCAAAACTCCATGGCCGCCCAACCCTCTTCTCTCCCAAGCCCCTTGCCGTGATTTTCTTCCCTTGCGGCCCGCGCGTTCCGCCAGCAAGCGACCAATGAGCAGCCAGGTCGGCGGCCAGCCCAGATCGCACCAGCGGCCCAGCGCCAAAGAAGAAGCGCCCGAGCCAGCGCGCCCAGCGAGACGCAGCCAGCGCCCGAGCCGTCGCGGCCGCCAAGCGAGCGTCGCGGCACCAATCCGCGCGTCGTCGCGCGCGTAAGCCGCCGCGCGCATCGCCGCCGTTCGCGCGCGCGCCAGCGCCTCGCCATCGCCCGGCCGAGCTCGCGTCGCATCGCGCGCCAGCGTCCGTCGTCGCGTCTCGCGCCGCGCGCGCCTCTGCGTCTGCGCCCGTCACCGTCGCGTCTGCCGTCCCAGCGCGTCGCGCCTAGCGCGCCATCGCGCCCAGCGCTGTCCGTCTGCGCGGCCAGCGCCAGATGTCGCCCATTTGCCGCCCATCGGCGCCCGATGTGCGCCCATTTGCCGCCATCAGCGCCCATCCGCGCCCAAAGAAGACCGTCGTGCTTTGCTGCCGTCGCGCGTGTCGTCCGCATCGCGTGAGTTGCTCCGGCCGAGCCCTATTTATTTTATTATATTTAAGCCTTTAGAGTGTGATTATCATTGTTTTGTTAGGTTCTCGGTAGCTAGCTCGGGTTCGATCGCGGCTTAGGATTTTGTGTGTAGTTGCCTCCCGGCGGTAAGGGATTTCTTCACCGGAGTTGTGTGGACCTGCGATGTTCTATGTGATTGTTGTTTGTATGTTTGTTTGTGATTATCAAGCATGTATAGTTTAGGTGCTCTGTTCAATTCTGACTAGCATGACTTCGTATGTTGTTCTCTCATGTTAGCCCATGCTAGGTTGTTCCGTTCTAGCATGCTCATATCTGTTCTTGCTTCGTAGTACCATGCTAGGTTCGTTGTATCTGTTGAGCACGTTTTGGATTGTATTGGATTGTATGTTATTGATATGATAGGTTAAAGTGTAGGTAGGTAGCATCATCCGGGCACGATGCATAAAGTATCTTGCATCCATGGCGGGGGCGTCGAGACAGTTCTCGATCCCCAGACCCCGTTAGGGTTTAGCTAACCCGACCGGTAGGCCACGCAATCTTGGGTGAGGGTGGCGGTCGTTAAATGCCCCAGCGGTCGGGATGATGACTTGGCATTGCCTCGTCCCGACGATCGGCGCGTCCTCGGCGTGTTCGGCCGTAGCCCTTGATTGCCACTGTTAGGGCAAGGACCGCTACAGTGTAAGCCTACCACGGCCAGGTTCCTTAGCCTCGGTGCGGTGGTTCAGTGACATAGTTCACGTGTCCGGTCTCACACCCCTATGTCGGTGACACCGATCCGGAGATTTAGTTAGGCGTGGTGGCCCGGACATGGGCAAACTTGCCACTGGGCCCGGCACCCCCCATAGTCCGCAGTAGCACGCGGTGCATGCTTACGCTCATTCTGGCGCCGGCCGGAGAGCTCCTCGGGATCTTGAGCTAGTGCACCTTTCGTGACGACGATGAAGCGGTGAGGCCGAGACTTGGTTCTCGTATAGGGCGTATTGTGTGGTGTGGATTATTCCGGACTAAGACCACGAGTTGGCATCCGAGGTCCAAGTGTGGACTTAAGCTATGTGCTCTATTATGTGTTTATGTTCATAGCTTGCATACACTCATCTAGATGACCATGTGCATCGTATTGTACCGGTCGGGGATTCTTCTTGAGTAATTCGTTACTCACCCTTACTTATCTTTCGGGTAACCATGGCGCGAGGCGGGATGGGTGAAGGAGGAGCTATGATCATGGGAGCGTCTTTGTCGTCTCGACTTTTTATTTCTATGACTCTTGTCTTTCATTTCCCCACTGAATGCATGTGGCGACACGAGCCCTAGGATGTTTTCTCTCAATGATTTTGTGGATTCCCGCTTTATTGAATTTGAGGTTGTTTCAAATGTTTTAATAAATCTCTCGATCGAGTGTACGTTTTGGAAATGTATTTGCCTTGAAACAGTGCTTGGAGACAGGGACGAGTTTCAACAAACTATATTGATTTACGATTGAACCTTGATTGTTTTGTTTTAATTGGGAATCAAAAAACTTATTTGCATATTATTCTTTCCTTTGAATGCATGCATTGGGGTAAAGGCCTATTTAGAGCCCCTTTTGGGTGGGTCTTTACTGATTGGTATCGAGCTCGAGTCATAGACTTTGTAGACCGACCTTTTGTTGTAGGTCGTCTTTCCCATGATCACCTAAGGCACTCACGGTCATCAGTGCGCCTAAGTTTTCTGTTTTAGAAAAGGGTTAAGAATTTACAATACCTTTCATCTAGTGTATGCCTTGTGTAGTGTTGTGGAGCGGAGACGAAAGCGAGTTCGACTTCGTTGTTGGTTTGGGCTTAGTGAGCCATCATGCCAACTTTCATGCAATCGCGGCGGTTTGTTTGGCGGCTTGTTGAGGTATCGAGATAGATTCGGATGCCTGGAACATCGTTCGAGAGGAGGCGCGAGCTTAGACTCCGTTGGCCATTTGTGGCCCGATTCTTTGCGCTTTTCCCTAGTGAGAGGGTGGTGGTGCTTCGTGCGGATCGCCAAGATGTTGATCGCACCCGAGGAGCGGGCGCTTGGCATGTCCGGCCGAGGAGTTGGACCGATCGTGTTGATGTTGAGGCGCGTCGAGGTTGTTAGGCCCGCATGCGGTTGCTCCGGCGATTGAGTTGCCTAGAGGAGGGGGTAGAGGCTAGCGGCGCCTCAGTGAGACTCCTTGGAGCAGAGTGTGCTCCACCATGAGAGATTTGATGGCGAGTCTTTAGCTATCGAGAGCGGAGACCAGCGCAGATTTGTAGCGCGTAGTGAGGAGTCCCGGCACAGATAGCCCGGTGACGAGTTTGTTTCACATTTTTCCCCAGTAGCTCTTGTAGCCGGAGGTTCCGGGAGGGCATGATCAGCGAGTTTATTCGAGATGAGTTTGTTGGCGTTGATGGAGACGCCCGAGTTGGCAAATGGATGCCCTGTAGAGCTCGATGTTTTAGTAAGTCCTACTGCTAGTAGTAAAGTAGTTGGCCAGTTTGAGTTTAGCATCCGTGTGTGGGATGCCTGCTGCTGCTCGAGGCCGAGGTGTGCCGTTCTGTCTTTGTTTGGTTCATCGGATGGTGGTGGAAGTCCCTTGTGAGAGGTGGACTAGCAGAGTCTCCACCAGTCGCCCGATTGTTTGGCAAGTTGCCGTGTTAGTGGCTTGAGGCAGATGAAGGGTCATCTTTGCCCCCTTGCGAGCCTGCTGTTGTTTAACAGCCCAGCTTCCTCAGATGTGGATTTGGTAGTAGTAGCACTTGAGGTGCATTGGTTGGTGTGCCACTTTGGCACTAAGTCTGGTTCAGGCTTGAGCTTGGCTTGGGCATAGCGGATGGTTCTATGCCGTTCGGAGTTCAGCGTACTCCTTTAGCCTTGGATCTGTTTATGGCAGTTGCACCCGTTTAGGTCGTGCCAGAGGGCTAGTTCAGTGGTAGTCGATGGACTACAAGCGAAAGGATGCTCGAGAGGAGCGGAGCCTCTTCCCAAAGGTTACGGAGGTTGAGTAAGTCGGCGAGTTGCCGGTTGGTAAATGTTAGTGCTTGTGAGTCTCACGCTAGTGCTAAGGCCAAGAGATTTTCTTTGTGGTTGGTAGTGCGGTCAACTACCTTCGAGGGCCTAAGCTGAGGAGAGTTGAGCATCGTATATGCGAGTTTGGTCCAGCGAGAGGGATCTGAGTTGGATGCTCATGAGATGAGCCTGGATGCCTATGAGGCGAGATGAGTGATGCCTTGCGAGAGGTTTTGGATGCCTTAGGGGTAAGCACCCTTGGTTGAGGCTTGGTACAAAGTAAGTTTGGTTTGGCATGATTATGCTTTGGTAGAGCAAGGTTGCCTCAGCTTCGAGTATCGTGTGGAGATGGAACTTTTGGTGTTCCTTGGATTGTTTGTATCCTGCCAGAGCTAGTGTTGCTTTTTGGGAAAAGCGCTTGTTAGTCTTGGATCTCTAAAGGAAGGTTGAGAGTTGTGCACACAAGTGTGTTTTGTGTGGTTCGTTAAAGTGGCGAGAGAGTTTGAGATCCATGTAGGGTTTGCTTTGGGGATCTAGTGCTCGGTTCTGGAGAAGTTGGACTCGGATGGATGTTGTAAGGCTTTGGTTGAGGTGGTAAGGATACCGTGCTCGTGGTATCAAGTTGTTGCTTAGGCAAGATTTGTTAAGTTGGACCTAAGCTTGGTTGGTGGATCTTTTTGTTGATCGTTGGTTGGAGTTCGGATTGGAAACCCGAACAAGAGCGATGTTAGCTAAGCGCGTGGTTTCACGATCGTCATGGTGAGAGAGTTGTTCGGATCCTTCCTTGGATAGGAGTTATGTTGTGGTTAATGTCCGAGTAGGAAGATGACGCGTGCTCAGCGTTTGGGTCCCCAAGGTTCCCAAGGTGTTGGAGTTGGCCAGGCATGGTTGGGATGCCGCAATTGGAGTTGTTTGTTCGAGCGGTTGTCTGTTAGATCGTATCTTGGCGGTGTGTGTGTCGAGGTTGCCGAAGAACCCTAGGTTGTGGAGAGCCTCTCGAGCTCGGTCGAGCCCGGCTAGTGAGTTTGATTGGCTAGCATTTGGAGGCGTGTAGTTTGTAGCCTCGGTGGAGTTGCTAGCGATCTTGGTAGACTAGCAAGCTAGTGTTTATTTGGAGTAAAGTCCGGAGTGGTTTCGGTGTGGTGGCAAGTTGATGCTTGGTGTTGACCAAGGTGTGGATTGGAGTTGTTAGAGTTTAGTTTTGCTCGTGGGGGCGAGTGGTTTGTACCATGTTGGTTGTTTCTCCTGTTTCGGGATGTTGAGTTGCCCCGTTTGGCATTTGGAGGTTCGATGCGAGATGGACCCTTGTTGCGCCTCGTGAGATTAGATGTTGTTGCTCTGGTGGAGCAAGGCGGTGGCGTATGTGGAGTTCTCTGTCCGTTGGTTGTCCGCTTGTAAGAGCCGTTTCCTTCGGGAGTTGTCGTTTACTCCCTTGGTCTTGGAGTTAATGGTGGAAGCGCTAGCTTGAAGGAAAAGTTTGTTGGTTGCTTGGAAGTAGTCGTTTGTCCATTTAAGCGGATTCTTGGATGGTGTTCTAGAGGCTGCGATAAAGGTTGTTCTGCCTCTTGTGAGTGTTTGGCCAAGATTTGGTTCGTTTGTTGTTTTGAGAGCTAGTTCGGTTCTAGGCGGAGGCGTTGCCCTAAGGTCTTGTTCCTAGTCGGTAAGTTTTGGGAGTTGACCCCTCCTCGTGATTGAGCAAGTCTTTGTTTGTTTCGATTTGGTGGTCCGATTGGTTGAGTTTTCTCTTGGGTGTTGCTTCCAAGAGAGTTGGTTCTTGTTGCCTTGGGTTTGAGCAAGTCGGCGCGTGTGTGGAGTTCACGCCCATGCAGAGTTTGCTTGCTTTGGGAAGTCGTTTCCCGTTTGGCGAGAGTCGACTTAGCTCCCGAGTTGTGTAGTCGATCGAGTAGTAGCGCGGTCAGCCCATGAGAGGGTCCTGCTTTGTGTTGTTAGCAAACAAGAGTTGTTTGTTCCATGAGCGGAGGCCACCAGATAAGAGTTGAGTTGTTACGGCAAGTTGTTGGTTCTTTTGGGGATTGAAGATTTCCTTTCCCTCTAGCCTCTGTGGTGGTTGAGTTGCTCTTTGGATGCCACCTCGGTGATAGCTTGCGAGGTAGTCTTGCGGATTCGTGTGGCCCGGGATCCGTAAGCTTTGAGGTTGTCGTTATCCGTTTTCCTTGTGAGGTTTTGGGAGTGGAGCTTACGGTTGGAAGATGAGTTAGGCTTAGGCTTAAAGGGAAGTCCTTTGAGTAGCCGTTGGATTTTAAGAGTTGAGTAGTAGCTTGGAGGCGGCGTTGCTCGTTATAAGTTTGGGTTGAGTTCTGGCAGGCAAGCCCTTCTCGGGCTTTGTTCCTAGTTGTTGTGAGTTCCCGGTTGGCGTTAGTAGAGCGCGTTTGATTGAGTTGGCACGCAGGTGTGCGTGGCATTAGTTGGTAAGGTTTGTTGAGCTTTATTTTCCTCAAGGTGTTGTGTCGCAGAGATAGGCTGCGTGATGGTTTAGTCCTTGCTTCCCGAGTTTTCCTTGAGAGGAATGTTGGATGTTCCTTGCACAGGCGATTTTCTCCTTAAGATGGTTGCTTAAGTGTTGTGGTCGTGTTCTGTTTGAGAAGTTTGTCTTTTTGGATCGATCGCCATTGGTGGTTCGTTTGTATCTCGTTAAGAGTTTGTAGTCAAGGTTTGAGGTTTGTTGGTCTTTTGTGAAGTAAGAGTAGGCCGTTTAGTTTGGAATCTGGAAGGTTCGATTGTTTGCTTGATTTGTTGTAGGGTTGAGTTTGTTTGTTGGCAATTGTGCCACGGTGTTTTTACGTGTCGATGTTGGGGCGGCATGTGCCGGACCCATTGTTCATTGTGGACTTTGAGCCTTTGCGGTGATTGAGGTTTGAGCTTCAAGGGGAAGCTGTGAGTATTCAGTCTTTGAGGCGTAGGCGTTGCATAATCGTGGGATCCGTTTGGTGAAAGTTCGGTGGAGAGTCGAGTTCGAGGAGGTCGCTTGTGGCGGGGAAGGCGGGATGAGATTGCGGTATCTGTCTTTATTTGATCTTAAGGACTTTCGAGGACGAAAGTCATAAAAAGGAGGAATATTATAACAGCCCGAGTTTTCATCCGGTCTTGAGGTATGCCACAGGGTATTTTGGTAATTTAATCGGGCACGTCGAGGAGCCGTTTATATCTTTTTCGATTTGCTAAAATTATTGGATGGTATTATGTAAGTTTTGAGGCTTTGTGGATGGGTTTGAGCATGGATAGATGCAAAAGTAAAAATATAGGAAATTTGTGTTGCGGTTGGGATTCGAACCGGGTCTCAGGAAAGCTTTGTGAGGAGCGTGCAGTTGAGCTATGGAGAGCTCTTGTTACTCTTTCGCGTCATATCTTAGTTACCCTTGGATCTTTGGAGTTTTGTGCATTTGGTTAAATGAAAAGAAATTAGGTTTTGTGTTTTCTTCCCAAAACTCCATGGCGCCCAACCCTCTTCTCTCCCAAGCCCCTTACCGTGATTTTCTTCCCTTGCGGCCCCGGCGCCGTTCGGCCAGCCAGCGACCAGTGGCAGCGGCCGGTCAGCAGCCCGGCCCGGATCACAGCAGCGGCAGCGCCAGCGCCAGCCCCAGGCGCCAGCGCCAGCGAGACGCAGCCAGCGCGCCAAGCCGTCGCGGCCGCCAATGAGAGGCGTCGCGGCACACCGATCCAGCAGCGTCCGTCGCGTCGTCGTAACCGCCGCATCCTGCGTTCGCCGCGCGCGCGCCAGCGCCTCGCCATCGCCAGGCCGAGCTTCGCGTCCGCATCGCGGCCAGCGTCCGTCGTCGCGTCGCGCCGCGCGCCCTCTGCGTCTGCGCCCGTCGCCGTCGCGTCACCGTCCCAGCCAGCGTCCGCGCCTAAGCGCGCCATCGCGCCCAGCGCTGTCCGTCTGCGCGCGGCAGCGCCATGTCGCCCATTTACCGCCATCCAGCGCCCGGTGTGCGCCCATTTACGCCCATCTCCATCCGCGCCCATCCGCGCCAGCCACCGACCACCGTCTTTGCCGTCCGCGTGTCGGCCGCATCGCGTGAGTTGCTCCGAGCCGAGCCCTATTTATTTTATTATATTTAAGCCTTTAGAGTGTGATTATCATTGTTTTTGTTAGGTTCTCGGTAGCTAGCTCGGGTTCGATCGCGACTTAGGATTTTGTGTGTAGTTGCCTCCGGCCGGTAAGGATTTCTTCTGGAGTTGTGTGGACCTGCGATGTTCTATGTGATTGTTGTTTGTATGTTTGTTTGTGATTATCGGCATGTATAGTTTAGGTGCTCTGTTCTGCAATTCTGACTAGCATGACTTCGTATGTTGTTCTCTCATGTTAGCCCATGCTAGGTTGTTCCGTTCTAGCATGCTCATATCTCTGCATTCTTGCTTCGTAGTACCATGCTAGGTTAGTGTTGTATCTGTTGAGCACGTTTTGGATTGTATTGGATTGTATGTTATTGATATGATAGGTTAAAGTGTAGGTAGGTAGCATCATCCGGGCACGATGCATAAAGTATCTTGCATCCATGGCGGGGGCGTCGAGAGCGATTCTCGTCCACTGGACCCGTTAGGGTTTAGCTAACCCGGCCGGTAGGCCACTGCAATCTTGGGTGAGGTGGCGATGTTAAATGCCCCAGCGGTCGGGATGATGACTTGGCATTGCCTCGTCCCGACGATCGGCACGTCCTCGGCGTGTTCGGCGTAGCCCTTGATTGCCACTGTTAGGGCAGGACCGCTACGGTGTAAGCCTACCACGGCCGGTTCCTTAGCCTCAGTGCGGTGGTTCAGTGACATAGTTCACGTGTCCGGTCTCACACCCCTATGTCGGTGACACCGATCCGGAGAGATTTAGTTAGGCGTGGTGTGCGGACATGGGCGACTTGCCACTGGACCGGCACCCCATAGTGCTGCGCATGCACGCGGTGCATGCTTACGCTCATTACTGGCGCCCCGACGAGAGCTCCTCGGGATCTTGAGCTAGTGCACCTTTACGTGTCGGCGATGAGGCAGTGAGGCCGAGACTTGGTTCTCGTATAGGGCGTATTGTGTGGTGTGGATTATTCCTGACTAAGACCACGAGTTGGCATCCGAGGTCAAAGTGTGGACTTAAGCTATGTGCTCTATTATGTGTTTATGTTCATAGCTTGCATACACTCATCTAGATGACCATGTGCATCGTATTGTACCGATCGGGGATTCTTCTTGAGTAATTCGTTACTCACCCTTACTTATCTTTCGGGTAACCATGGCGCGAGGCGGGATGGTGAAGGAGGAGCTATGATCATGGGAGCGTCTTTGTCGTCTCGACTTTTTATTTCTATGACTCTTGTCTTTCATTTCCCCAGATGCATGTAGCGGGCACGAGCCCTAGGATGTTTTCTACGAATGATTTTGTGGATTCCCGCTTTATTGAATTTGAGGTTGTTTCAAATGTTTTAATAAATCTCTGATCGAGTGTACGTTTTGGAAATGTATTTGCCTTGAAACAGTGCTTGGAGACGAGGGACGAGTTTGAAAGAAACTATATTGATTTCTGATTGAACCTTGATTGTTTTGTTTTAATTGGGAATCTGAAAACTTATTTGCATATTATTCTTTCCTTTGAATGCATGCATTGGGGTAAAGGCCTATTTAGAGCCCCTTTTGGGTCGGGTCTTTACAGGTCGGGTCTTTACAAGAACTACATGCTCCTGCCCTCTCTGAGGGTTCACTAGAACTGGAGGTGCAACTGGTGGCGCCTAATTAAACAACTGAGTCAAATGAGCCATCTGGGCTCAGGACTACTCTCTCTACACTACAAGCTGTGCTGAAAACTGTGCCTGAGATTCGGCCATCTACTCAACCATCATGAGCATCATCTCACACATTATTGATGCCACCTCTACTCCATGAACTGCAGTCTGGGGCTGAGAAGTCTCTCCTCCTGCTCGGGGTAAATTAGTAACTGGGGCCACAGACGGCCTACGGGTCTGGTTCAGTCCTGATGCTTTGCCTCATCAGTCGATATCTCGATACCAACACCTCAGTTGGCTGTACCAGACGATCCTGCTCCACTACGGGTAATCGGAATATTGGGGATCTGTACCCAAAACACTAAGTTAGTCCAAGCCCGAACCAACACTGCAACCAAAAAAACAAGCCTCGTATGCTAGATGCAAGTAATGTAAACTTAACCCTTAAACAAGCTTAAACACATACCTGGCGACTGTTGGAGTGTTGATGATCGTGGGACATAACGACCTAACTCAGTAGGTGTAACGACCCAGTTTTCTATTTCGGTTTCCCAGGTGTTTCCAGTTCAATATTCGGTTGTTCGGTTTTGGCCGTTAAAGATATTTTAACCCTTAGGGGTATTTTGGTCTTTTGCTACTCGATCAGGGTTTGTGGATTTTCAGGATTCTAGGGTCATTCCTGCCCTTTATCAAGGCTTGATTGTTGTTGGTTGCAAGACCCAAGAAGTTGGTGCTAGTTGTTTGGAAGTTTGGAGGTGATTTGGTTATTAGAATAATAAGTGTTAATTAAAGTGCCTCCATAGGGATTTGAACCCTTGACCTAATGGTGTTTTGGAAGCTTGATTTAAATGAGTTTCTAATAAAGAGAAAAGTTTGGTTCAGCTGGGACTCGAAGGGGGAAAGCCCAGGGAAGGGAATTGCCAAAGCCTATTTAATTTAGGAAAAAGAAAAAAAGAAAGGAAAAATCAAGAAAACCTTATTTCACCCTCTCCCTCTCACCTTGCCGTCTCTCCAAGCGCCGCTCCAAGCCGCACCAGCGCATCGGACCCGGCCGCTCGCCCGTGCACCAGCCTAAGCGCCGCACATTCTTTGCCAGACCTCGGTATTTGCAGGCGGCTCTGCGGCGGCCACTTATCGCAGCGATCGCGGCCAGCCCCGCAGAGCCGCACTCGCCATCGCGCTCGTCTGCATCTGTGCTCTAGCGTCGCCGTCGCCCGTCCGCGCGCCCGGCGCCGTGTCCTCTGCGCGAGCGTTTACGCGCGCGCTCCTCCTCCCGCACCACCCGGCACGCGCCCGGCGCAAATGCGCATTCGCGAAGCTTTGTCGTTCTGCACGCCCTGCCTGCCCACCTGCCGCCGAGAGCCTGCTTTGCCAAGAGTTGGGCCGAGACCTAGTGCCCTCTCGGTTGGTAATCCCCGAGCCTTTATTCTTTTGGACCCTAAGATGTTAGCTGTTGTTTTGTTTAATTAGGATGATTTTAATGATTGCTTAGGTTGCTCAGGTCCACTTTGAAGCTCGAGGGTCGCTCGTTGGTTGTGGTAGTTAATTTCTGCTTGTCCCAGGTAAGGATTTCTTACCATGGTTGTGTGAACCCTGCGATGCTTTCAGGATTGTGCTTTGAATGCTTGGTTACTGTTATGAGCATGTTAGCTATAGGACAGCTTGTGTTTGAAATCTTGCTAGCATGTTTGCTTGTGTTCATGTTAGTGCCATGCTAGGTTTGTTCTTCCAGCATGCTTTTGATTACTGCTTAAGTTCGTAGTATCATGCTAGGGACTTTTCTTATCCTGGCATATCCATGTTTCCTGTTCGTATTATGTTAGTCTTAAGCTAGTTTGTGTTCTGAACATAGGAGACCGTTAGGGGTTACTAGTTTAGGTCTCTCTTGGGTAAGTCCCCGATGGGCACCAATGCGTTACTAGTGTATGTAAGTCCCCGATGGGCACTACACTGTTGGCTTATGTGTAAGTCCCCGATGGGCGTCATAAGGTTGCTAGGGAGTGTAAGACCCCGATGGACATCTCTGTGATCCTAGCTGGAGTAAGACCCCGATGGGCATCCTAGATGTGTAAGACCCCGTTGGGCAGCATTGATGGCTAGAGGTGTAAGACCCCGATGGGCATCCGTATGTGTAAGACCCCGATGGGAATCCCTATGTGTAAGACCTTGATGGGCATCATTGATTTGTGGTGTAAGACCCCGATGGGCATCATCGCGTCCTAGGTTGTGTAAGACCCCGATGGCATCAAGGTGTCGAACCTACTGTAGGTTGTGGTTGTAAGTCCTTGAATAGGCAATTTCTAGATCGGCGGTTAGCCTGAGCCAGGTTGTTACTTCTGAGCTCGTATTTGTTTGCATGTATACTAGGGTGCTAGATGACTAATGTATCGTATTGTACCCCGGTTGGGGATTCTTACTAAGTATGTTTATACTCACCCTTATTTCTGTGGTTTTTCCACCAAGTAACTTGGGACAGCACCGGGATGGCTAGCGGAGGGAGCGGGTGGGCGGCGAGGCAGAGGGCTGGGCGACAGCTAGGGTGAGAAGGAGAGGGTGGGCGGCTAGGGTTTTCTTCTTCTCCTTCCTTTTTCCTTTTCTTTTTTATTTTTCTTATCTTCCCTAAATTTAAATAAGCTTTGGAAAATCCCAAAATCCCTTCCCAAGGCTTTCCTCCTTCGAGTGCTAGCTGACGCTTTATTTTTCTTAAATTAAATCCAAGCTTCCAAATTCCTTAAGTCCAGGGCCTGAATCTCCCAAGGCACCCTTAAAAGAAATTTCCTATTTTACCCCCGACCAATAAACCTCCAAAAACCTTAACAAATCCAACTGCTCCTGAAAACAATGCTACAAAACCTTATTTCACAATTGCAAATCCGGCCATTACAATACTCCTCCTTAGAAGACTTAGTCCTCGAAAGTCATTTGTACTAGAATAACTCAGGGTAGTTTCTCCTCATCTCTCCTTCCAACTCCCAAGTAGCTTCCTTAACTCCCTGATTCCGCCACTGCAGTTTCACTAAATCAATGGCTCGGTTCCTCAAAACCTTTTTCTCGAATGCTAAGATCTCTATGGGTTTTTCCTCAAAGCTCAGGTCACTGTTCAACTGCAAAGGCTAAAAATCTATGATGTGCGAAGGATCTGCCACATACTGGCGGAGCATCGAAACATGGAACACACTATGCTGCTGCGACCAAGGGCGGCGGCGGTGCTAACTAACAAGCTACAGCCCCAACTCTCTCAAGAATCTTGAAAGGTCCAACAAACCTGGGGCTCAACTTCCCCTTCTTACCAAACCTCAGAACTCCACGCATCAGAGCTACCTTAAGGAAGACATGCTGGCCAACTTCAAATTCTAACTCTCTACGCCTGACGTCGGTGTAGCTTTTCTGCCTGCTCTGGGCAGTCAACATACAAGCCCTAATCTTTTGGACCGCTTCATTGGTCAATTGGAGCAACTCCGGACCCAAAACACGCTGTCTCCAACCTCTTCCCAAAATACGAGGGATGCGCAGCGCTTACCATACAACGCCTCAAACGGTGCCATCCGAATGGTTACACGATAAGCTGTTGTTGTTGTAGGCAAACTCCATCAAATATAAGTCACGATCCTAAGCGCGGAAAGTCTAACACACAAAGCTAGCAACATATCCTCTAAGATCTGATTTTACCGCTCTGTCGACCATCGATGCAATGGGTGGAAGGTCAGACTATAGTGCACTCTGTGCCCAATCGCCTGAAAGGGCCTTCCAAAACGGGGCGTAAAGCGGGAGTCTCGATCAGAGATAATCTTAACTGGCACTTCGTGGTATCTAACTATCTGCTCAAGGAACAAGCGTGCCTTTTGCTCCACGGTATAATTTATCTCGCAGGGAATGAAGTGTGCACACTTGGTTAACATGTCGACGATCACCCAAATTTGTGCATAACCTCTCGGGTGTCTGAGGCGGACCGAGATAAAGTCCATGGTAATCTCCTCCCACTTCCACTGCGGCACCCCAAGTGACTGCAATAACCCTGCTGGTTTCTGCCTAGGCCCCTTCACTTGCTGTCAAATGAGACATCGACTAACAAACTGGGCAATCTCCCGCTTCATTCCCATCCACCAAAAAGTTTTCTTAAGAACTTGGTACATTTTGTTACCCCCTGGGTGCCATGCAAAAGGCGAGGTGTGAGCCTCGGTTAACAACTCTGTGCGAATCCGACCTCGGCTGGGACACATAGCCGACCCTTATATCTCAAGCCACCATCTGCAGATACTACAAAATCGAAGTCACCATCGGCCTGAACCCTTTCGTACAAACTCTTTAACTTAGGGTCATTCAACTGGCCATCGATAATCCTTTGCCTTATCGAAGGCTGGATGGTCAACTGAGCTACCCTGGCGGCAACTTCTCCTAACAACACTGCTATTCCTGCCCTCTCAAGGTCTTTCCTTAGACTTAGAGTACACAAGAATGTCATCTATGAACACGATGACAAAGCGGTCCAAGAACGCCTTGAAAACTCTGTCCATCATGTCCATGAATGTAGCTGGGGCGTTCGTCAGTCTGAAAGACATGACTACGAACTCATAATGACCATACCTCGACCTGAAAGATGTCTTAGGGATATCTGCATCCCGGATCCTTAACTGGTGGTAGCCCGACCTCAAGTCAATCTTTGACAACACACATGCTCCCTGGAGCTGGTCAAATAGATCATAAATACGTGGCAGTGGATACTTGTTCTTGATGGTTACCTTATTCAATTCCCTGTAATCGATGCATAGACGCATCGAGCCATCCTTTTTCTTAACAAACAGCACGGGTGCTCCCCACGAGGACACACTCAATCTGATAAATCCTCTGTCAAGCAACTCCTACAATTGCTCCTTTAACTCTTTCAGTTCAGCTGGCGCCATACGATAGGGAGCTTTCGAGATAGGATGAGTTCCTGGCTCAAGCTCTATTGAGAAATCTACCTCCCTCTTTGGCGGCAGACCAGGCAATTCTTCAGGAAAAACATTTGCAAACTCTTGCGCAATGGGACCTTGCTCAACAGATAACTGATCACGACTTACTCCGGACAACTTAGCTACAAAGCCCCAAGCTCCTCGAGCTAGCAAACGGTGAGCTTTAACTGTCAAAATCACTGGCGGACATAACCTGCTCTTGGTGCCACGGAATTTAAAGCTAGGCCTACTCGGCAGCCTGAACACTACCTCCTTCCGGCGGCAGTCAATCATCACGTGGTTATCAGCTAACCAATCCATGCTGAGGATTACATCAAAATCACTCATAGCCAGTACTATGAGCGTAACCTGCAGAGACTCGTCGGAGACCTGTATCCGACCGTCCTTTACTTTCTAACTGGCCAACATACTAGCTCCCGAAGGTGTAGCCATAGATAACTCAAAACCTAGAGGTTCTAAAATCATGCAAGCATGCTCAACAAAAACAGCAGAAACAAAAGAATGTGTGGAACCCGAATCAAACAACACAAAGGCAAGGTGATCAAGAACTAGGAGCGTACCTACCACTGCGGCCCTGGCTTTCTCAGCCTCCTAGCGGGTCGTAGCATACACTCTCCCCTGCTGTTGAGCTAGCTGCGCCACCACTGCTTTCTGGTTGCAATGCCGGTCCCGATGCCCTTCCTTTCCACAGTTGAAGCAAGATCTAGGGTTACCACCACAAAGTCCCCAATGTTGCTTCCCACAAAATTTACAATACGGTGGCGGCCTCCCTACGCCCTGTTGGCGAGGCTGATCACGGTTACGGTCTCGATGCTGGTCTCTGCCATCATAAGAACCCTGAGGGCGTTGTAACGGCCCGGTTTTCTATTTCGGTTTCCCAGGTGTTTTCGGAACATTATGCGGATGTTCGGATGGGCCGTTAGAGCTATTTTAACCCTTAGGGATATTTTGGTCTTTTTGCCCCCGGTCAGGGTTTTGTGGATTTTCAGGATTTCAGGGCCATTCCTGCCTTTGTCGAAGCTTGGTGGTTGTTGGTTGCAAGACCGAAGAAGTTTGGGCAAGTTGTTTGGAAGTTTGGAGGTAAGTTAGATTTTGGCAAAATTAATTGTTATTTGAGTGCTTCCATTGGGATTTGAACCCTTGCCCTAAATGGTTTGGAGGGTTTGTAAGAAAAAAAGGGTTTTATTTTAAAAAGAAAAGTTGTTTCAGCCGGGTCTCGAAGGAGAAAGCTTTGGGAAGGGATTTTAGGTCTATTTAAAAGAAGAAAAGGAAAGAAATCAAGAAAAATCCCTTTCCCCCTTGTTTTGCAAGATTCTCTCTCTCTCTCCTTCTCTCTCTCTCTCTCTCTCTCTCTCTCTCTCCAAACCCTAGCCGCACCATGTCCAGCCCTAGCCGGACCAACCCCAGCCGAGCCATCACACCCTAGCCGCACCCCCGCACAAAGTCACTCAGCCCTGCATCTCCCAGCCAGTGCTGCCCACCGTCGCCCAGTGCCGCACCGCACCGAGCCACCATCCCGCCTTGACGCTGCTTGCCGCCGTCCCGCTTGAGCTACCTGCGCCCGAGCCGCGCGCTGCCGCCCAGCGCGCCTTGCCTTTGCTCGCTTCGCTGCGCCGCCCGAGCGAGTCGGCCGCGCCGCACCGTCCTCGCAGACCCTTCGTCTCGCCCGCGCGCCCGTTCTAGCGCGTTCGCTCGCCTGCGCCAGCCCGTGTCTGCACGCGTCGCCTGCCAGCACCTAGCGCTTTGCCTTCCTCCTTGCTACCGGCCAGCCTGCCTTGCCGTGCGGGTTGGGCCGAGGCCATGTGCCTTCTCGGTCGGTAATTCTTGAGTCTTTTCTCCGTTTGGCTAAGCTGTTCGATGCTGTTTTATTTACTTAGGTGTTTTTATTAAATGCTTAGGTTGCTCGGGTTCGCTTAGAAGCTCGAGGGTCCCTTGGTTGTTATTTGATAGCTAATTCTGCTTGTTTTCAGGTAAGGATTCCTTACCGTGGTTGTGTGGACCCTGCGATATTATCATGATGTGTTTTGTATGCTTGTTGACTGCTATGAGCATGATAGTGATAGAACAGCTATGTTTGATCTCTTGCTAGCATGTTTGCCTGGTTGTACATGTTAGTGCCATGCTAGGTTTGTTCTTCCAGCATGCTTATGATTCCTGCTTTAAATTCGTAGTATCATGCTAGGTTATGTGTGATTGATTTGGATATGTATATTTAGCCAGGAATCAATTATTTTGTACTCTTAGCTAGTATAGTAGGGTTTGTCATCATCCAGAGGCTGAGAGCGGACATAACGTACTTTGTCCCCACCGATCGGGAGTAGAGCGAAGCATAACGTACATTGCTTCCCCCCGGCAGCCGATGTGAATTTAGCTACCACATTGGCATAAGCCTAGTTTGTAGCCTGCTAGAGCGGAACCCTGCCAACTGTGCAAGCTTGCCTTGGCCGGTTCTTAGCTTCAGGTCGGTGGTACAGGCTGCACAGATGAGTGCCGAGGGCCTCGCACTACTATGTTCAGTGACACTGTTTCCGAGTCTTTAGGCATGCGTACCTGGCCCGCGTAGTTTGTACTTAGGCCCCCACATTTATGCCGGTTGTAGCAGCATGCGGTGTGCGCGCACACGCGTTAGTCACCGGATCGGAGAGCTCCCCCAGGCTAATGTTCGTGAGTACACCAGTTCCTACCAGTTTAGAGCCAAACTTCGGGTACTCTCCCGATAGTCCAGATTTGTTAGCGAGGGTAAGAGGCCCTTGAGGACGCCCATTAGGATTGGCTTTTGAACTGATCATATGGTCGAGGGAAAGGGTGTCGGACATCTTTGGGATCGGTTTTTTTTTAGCTGATCAATTGGCCGAGGGAGAAAGACCCTCAGAGATGTCCCAAGATTGGTTATGAGAACCAATTATTAGGCCGGAAGTAGGAGACTTCCGAGGATTCTAGATTCTGCCCTGTAAGCTCGTTGAGCTATGATCTGTGTTGGTAACTGTTTGCATGTATACTAGGGTGCTAGATGACTGATGTATCGTATTGTACCCCGGTTGGGGATTCTTACTAAGTATGTTTATACTCACCCTTATGTCTGTGGTTTTTCCACCAGGTAACTTGGGACAGCACCGGGACGGCTAGTTGTGACGAACCCGACCCAAAACATGGTCCTAAACCGGGGTTCTCACTCAGCATGCAAGTTAAATATGATAACAAGCGGTTTAGTGCTCATATTTAAAAACCATTCAAAACATATGAGAAGGGGGAAACCTTAAAACATAAACCACAGTTTTCATTTAAACCATCCAACGAAGTAAAACCACCTGGCCAGTATTTATAAAATCATACAATACAATTTAAACAACTTTTTAAACAATGTTCCCTAGGACTCTGTCCATCTACATGCTTTGAATAAACAATGCAACAATAAAAGACAGTCTGCGGCGGCTCCCCATGATCAATCAGCTCCCTCCGCTAGCCATCCTTGTGTTGTCCCAAGTTACCTGAAAGATAAATAAGGGTGAGTATAAAGATACTCGAGAAGAATCCCCAAGCCCGGGGTACAATACGATACATCCGTCATCTAGCACCTCAACAAGCAAGCAAGCGACCAACAACAGTTATAGCTCAACGAGCTCATAAGAAAGATCTGGAACCATCGGAAGTCTCCTACTTCCAGAATCATCGGAAGTCTCCTACTTAGGCCTAATGATTGGTTCTCATAACCAATCCCGGGACATCTTCGAGGTCTTTCTCCTCGCGCCATTTGATCACCTCAAAAACCGATCCCAAGATGTCCATAACGGCCCCGTTTTCCTTTCCGGTTAATAACAAAATTAATTGGAAAATTAATTTAATCTTTTGGGATTTGAGCCTTGCCTAAATGGTGAATGTGGAGTTTTAAGAAAAGAGTCTTAATTAAAAGAAAAAGAAAAAGAATTTCTTTGACCAAGGACGTAAGAGAAAAGCCTTGGGAAAGGAACTTAGGGCTCCTAACCTATTTAAAAATAAGGAAAAGAAGGAAAATCAAGAAACTCCTAATTTTTCCCCTTAGAGCCGCATTCTCTCTCTCTCTCTCTCTCTCTCTAAAACCCTAGCCGAGCGCAGCCCTAGCCACACCATCGAGCCACCCCGAGAGCCACCCGACCCTAGCCGCACGCACCACCCCCTGCCCGCCACGACCCCTCGCCGCGCCCCGCCCAGCCAGCCGCTTCGCTCGCTGCGTCGCCTTCATGCCGCTTTGCACCCTGCTGCCTGCCTGCCACAAGGTCGCGCTCGCCGACGTGCGCATGCCCCAGCGCCAGCGCCAGCGCCAGCGCCAGCGCCCAGCCACACCAGCGGCGCCAAGCCACCCTCCTTGCTGCCGAGGCCGTGTCTTCTCGGTTGTAATTCCCGAACCAATCCCTTTGTGTTTTCTAAGCTTCATTCTTTGTGTATTTACTTAGGATGCTTTATTTATGCCTAGGTTGCTCGAGTTCGTATTAAGCTCGAGGGTCTTTTTGGTTGTGATAGCTATTCTCCACTTGTTTCAGGTAAGGACTTCCTACCGTGGTTGTGTGGACCACTGCTATGCTTTCTTAATTGTGCCTTGTATGCTTGTTTACCTTTATGAGCATGTTAGTGGATAGGATAGCTAGTGATTGAATTCTTGCTAGCATGTTTTGCCTTTTTGTACATGTTAGTGCCATGCTAGGTTTGTTCTTCCAAAGCATGCTTGAGATTCTGCTTTAAGCTCGTAGTATCATGCTAGGCTATGTAGCGATGAGATGTCTTTGTGGATGTTAGCCAGAATCACGTACTTGGTAGTCTAAGCTAGTATGATAGGGTTTGTCTTCATCTAGAGGTGAGAGCGGACATAACGTACCCTGTCCCCACCGGTCGGGAGTAGAGCGAAGCATAACGTACCTTGCTTCCCCGTGCCGGTGAGGATTAGCTACCTCATTGGCATAAGCCTAGTTTGTAGCTGCTAGAGCGGAACCACGCCAGCGGTGCAAGCCTACCTTGGCGGGTTCTTAGCTTCAGTCGGTGGTACAGTTTGCCGCAGATGAGTCTTGAGGGCCTCGCACTCACGTGATCGGTGACACCGTTTCCGAGTCTTAGGCATGCGTGCACGCCCGCGTAGTTTGCCCTTAGGCCCCGCATTTACGCCGGTTGCGAGAAGAGCATGCGGTGTCTTGCGCGCTGCAGCGTTAGTAGCCTGTTCGGAGAGCTCCCGGGCTAATGTTCGTGAGTACACCGCTTCTTGTTTAGAGCCGGACTTGGGTACTCTCCGATAGTCCAGTTATAGCGCGGTAAGAGACCCTTGAGGACACCCATTGGGATTGACTTTAGAGTTAATCAATTGGTCGAGGAGAAAGACCCTCGAGGTGTGTCTGGATCTCTGGGATCGGTTTTGAGCCGATCAATTGGCCAAGGGAGAAAGACCCTTGGAGATGTCCCGGATTGGTTTGAGAGCCAATCATTAGGCCTAAGTAGGAGACTTAGTGGATTCCTGATTTGCCTTGTGAGCTCATTGAGCTAAGATCCGTGTTGATATTTGTGGCATGTGTACTAGGTCGCTAGATGATAGATTGCATCGTGATCGTACCCGATCGGGGTTCTTCTCGAGTATGTTTATACTCACCCTTATCGTGGTTTCTTCCACGGGTAACTTGGGACAAAGACCGAGGTGGCTAGCGGAGAGAGCGGGAGATCATGGATCTTCTTGACACTCTGTCGTGTCTTATTTTCTTGCTTTTTGGATTTCACATGTAGTTGGACTTAGATCCGTAGGGAAAACTATGATTTGAACTATTTTATGTTTTTAAGTAAAGTAATCGATCGATCCAACGCTTTTAATTTGAATGGTTCGTTTTTGCCTAATGAATGTTTACTTTGTTTTGATTGTTTTCCGTTCATGTGTTTGAAAAGCTTTTAATCCGACCACTAGTTGGGTCCTTTTATGTTTTAAATTTGCATCTTGAGTAAAGACCTAGATTTAGTTCCATTTTCGGGTTGGGTCTTTACTGATTGGTATCGAGCACGAGTCATAGATTCTGTAGACTAACTGTTTGTAGGTTGTGTTCCCATGATCTCCAAAGCCTCCAAGGCCGCCAGTGTTTGTCTAAGTTCAATAAGCTAAGGGTTTTGTTTATGATACGATATACGGTACACATGTGTTATCTTTGTTGACAGAGAAAGTCCGGCGTGGACTAACCTGTCGTGGTTTCCGTGTAGATCGCCATATGCCTAAGTTACACGTAGTGGAGCAGTCCGTCCGAAGGCGCAAATAGAGATGCTTGCAGAGCCGCCGGCCGAGGTATATCGAGCTCAGAGGCGCGCCGTGGCACCAGAGGTTAACTTGCCCGAGAGAAGGGGCGGAGGCCGCTATGCCTCAAGGTGCGGCTCGGGAGGAGATATTTCGCGCTATGAGAGACATGATGATGGGCCTAATGGCCGAGCAGAGAGTCGAGACTCAGCGCGCGGCTAGCGGCGAGAGAGAGAGTCTAGGGCACAGATAGCCCGATTGACCACGGCTCATGCAAAGAGCACCCCAGCAGCTCGAGCCCGGTGAGCTCCGGTAGCTCAACCGGAGGGGCGAGTCATCGAGACGATCGGACTCACTTGATAGTGCGAGAGGAGGCTGCTTGAGTTTGGCAAGTGGTTGAAAGATTTCACCAAGTGGAAGCCAAGAGAATTTGGCGCTTGAGAGAACCCACTTGTGGCGATCAGGTGGTTGGCAAGAATGGAGTACATCTTTAGAGTTATGGGATGCCCAGGATGTACAGAGGCCGAGATGTGCGGCCCATGTTCTCTCCGACACACCGAGTGGTGGTGGGAGTCCACAGATAGAGCTAGACCACTGGGTCTTCTCCGACCACACAGGAGTTCTTTAGAACGAAGTTCGTGAGCTAAGTATGTTAATGACGAGGCTCGGCAGAGATGGCAGAGGCCTTCTCAAATCAAACTTGAGGATCGAGATAGTATTGCCGCTTTGCCTATGAGAAGAAGTTCTCTGAGTATAGCTATTTCGCACCGGAGCTCATTGCCACCGAGGAGCTCAAGACTAAGAAGTTCATTTGTGGGGTGAGGAAGGAGGTTGCTCGGGATGTTCGAGCACTCGCTCCCGAGAGTTATGATCGAGCGATGAGAGTTGGCCACGATTTATAACCCGAAGTATCCGCCAGATGCGGAGATCTGTTGCGCCCGGCTCGGTCGATTCGGCTTTGCCAAGCAGATACTCGGCGAGAGAGGAAGTGCAGGACTTCTAGTGGTTTCCGCTCAAGCCCGGTCATGAGACTCACGGCGAGGCGATCCGATGGTCGAGATCGGCCACCGACCTCGTGGTAGAGCCCGGGATCGCCAGCGAGGCGGACGAGCGGCCGGCTCATTGCAACAAGTGCGGAAAGGCACATTATGGTACATGTGGAGCATCGCCCGTGCTTGCTGCGATGTGGCAAGGAGGGGCACTTGGCCGGTCTCACACTCGGGATTTAGCAAAGAATGGACCGCCCAACAATAGGGGCCGAGTGTTTGCCACTACTCGCCAGAGGCGGAGCGTCGATGATGCGATTCGCAGTACACCGCTTGTCTTACAAAGACACTATGCATTTGTATTGTTTGATTCGGGTTCGACCCATTCCTTTGTTTCCGATGCATTCGTTAGACAAGCTTGTGTGGAGCTCGAACCTCTAGGGTTTGAGTTGTGTGTTGCCACTCCTTCGGGTGTGAGTATGTTAGCTAGCGATAGAGTTAAGCATGGCGGATCTGAGATATCTCGATGAGATTTTAGAGGCTACCCTCATAGTCTTTGTCTATGAGCGGTTTCGATGTAATCCTTGGCATGGATTGGTTGGCGAGAGAACCATGCTTTGATAGACTGCCGCGGAAAGAAGTGGTGTTTAGGCCGCCTCGAGGCCGAGCTTCAAGTTTCGTGGTGTCGGTATGAACTTGCCCGCTTTGATCTCGGCGAATGAAAGCCCATAGATTGTTGGCTCGAGGAGCTTGGGGCTTCTTGGCAAAGCTGTCGGGAGATAGTAGTCTTGCGTTGGTCATTGACATGGTCCCCGTGGTGCAAGAGTTTGCGATGTTTTCCACTGAAGAGTTGCTTGGTTTACCCAGGCGGGAGTTGGACTTCACCATTGAGCCGGAGCCGTGGACTCTTCCCATTTCAAAGCCCCGTGTCGTATGGCGGCGCGGTGAGTTGAGAGAACTCAAAGTGCGATTGCAAGAGATCTTTGGATCGAGGTTTCATCCGTCCGAGTGTGTCCCAGTGGGGAGCACACATCTGTTTGTTAAGAAGAAGGATGGATCCATGCGCTTGTGTATAGACTATAGAGAATGAATAAAGTCACGGTGAAGAATAAGTATCCTCGCCGCGTATAGATGATCTGTTTGATCAACTTCAGAGAGCCTCGGTGTTTTCTAAGATTGATTTGAGGTCGAGGTACCATCGGTGAGGATTCGAGATGCGAGATATCCCAAGACCGCGTTGGATCGAGGTATGGTCATTATGAGTTCGTGGTCATGTCTTTCGGACTCACGAACGCCCCGCGGCGTTTATGGACATGATGGACCAGAGTGTTCAAGGCATTCTTGGATAACTTTGTCATCGTATTCATAGACGACATTTTAATTTATTCGGGACAAAGGAGGACCATGCTTCGCATTTGAGGCAAGTTTTTGACAACATTGCGTGAGAACCAGTTGTTCGCAAAGTTCTCTAAGTGTGAATTTTGGCTAGAGAGAGTAGCCTTCCTTGGACATATCGTGTCAAGAGATGGTATAGCGGTGGACCCCGCAAAGATAGAGGCGATTAGCTCATGGGCCAAACCGACGACGGTCGCGAGATTCGCAGCTTTTTGGGTCTAGCGAGTTATTACTGGCGTTTCGTGAAAGACTTTTCCGCTAAAGCGGCACCCTAACCCGTCGACCAAGAAGGGTGTTGACTTTATTTGGGATGCTAGATGTGAGGAAAGTTTTGCCCGGCTTAAGCTCGGCTTGACGACAAGACTTTGTGTTGGCGATTCCGGAAGGAACAGGAGGTTTCGTAGTTTATAGTGATGCTTCCAAGTATGGTTTAGGCTGTGTGTTGATGCAAAGATGGGAAGGTGATAGCTTATGCTTCCGGCAGATTGAAGCCTTATGAGAAGAACTATCCAACTCATGATATGGAGTTGGCTGCAGATTGTTTTTGCTCTAAAGATTTGGAGGCATTACTTATATGGTGAGAGGATTCATTTGTTCACGGATCACCGAGCCTCAAATATTTCTTCACTCGTAAGGAGTTGAACATGAGGCGAGAGGAGGTGGCTCGAGTTAGTAAAGGACTACGATTGTGAGATTTTGTATCATCCGGAAAAAGCCAATGTTGTGGCCGATGCTGCCGAGTAGGAAGACGTCGCATTCAGCGGCTTTCTTTGAGCTCCCAAGTTGAATTGCGGAAAGAGTTTGAGCGAACCGGTATTGCGATCTTGTTGGGAGAGGTTACCGCCGGTAGCCCGACTATCGGTTCACCGTCGCTTAGCGAGAGGATCATCGACGATCGGTAAGTGATCCCAAGTTGAGGAGGTTGCTCGAGAGGGTTGAGGCTGATGGCGATTTCGACTTTGTTGTGACACGGCGAAGGCTTGAGGTACCGAGAGTCGATTGTGCGTCCCGGATGACGCAGAGGTTCGAGCGAGTTGCTCGCCGAGGCACATAGTTCCCCATTCACTTGGCACCCGGGAGGTACCAAGATGTACCGGAGATCTCAAGCGGACGTTACGGTGGATGGGCATGAAGCGAGATATAGCGGAGTTTGTTAGCGGTGTCTCACTTGTCAACAAGTGAAGGCCCCGGCGAGAAAACCTGCGAGTTTATTGCGGCCGTTAAGTGTTCCACGCGGGAAGTGGGGCGAGATTTCGATGGATTTTATCTCTGGGGTTGCCGAGACACCGAGAGGGTTCACTCGGATCTGGGTAGTAGTGGACCGGTGACCAAGAGTGCACACTTTATTCCCGGAAGATTAGTTATACCGTGGAGCAGTGGGCCGCAGATTGTTCCTTGAGCGGGTTGTGCGGTACCACGGGGTACCCGCAAAGATAGTATCGGTCGGGATTCTCGGTTCACATCTCGCTTCGAGAGCGCTCGGAAAGGTGCAGGAACTGAGTGCGATTTCAAAGATCGCTTTCCACCCTCAAACCGATGGTCGGTGAGAGGGTGAATCGGTTCTGGAAGACATGTTGAGAGCACGTGTCTTGGACTTCCTGTGCGATTGGGACCGATGCACAGTACTTGATGGAGTTCGCACAACAACGGCTATCGGCGTCCATTCGAGATGGCCCCATTCGAGGCATTGTATGGTAAGCCCAGCTGCAGATCCCCGATGTTCGGGGGAGGAGGTTGAGGATAGGCGGGTTACGGGACCCGAGTTACTCCGGATGACGAACGACGCAGCGGTCGCGAGAAGATAAAGGCTCGCATGTTGACAAACACAAAGTAGGCGAGAAAAGTTACGCCGATGTGAGGCGTAGAGACTTGGAATTTGAGGTGGGTCAACATGCTTTCACGAAAGTAGCACCTATGCGTGGGTGTTAAGGTTTGGAAAGCGAGGCAAGCCGAGCCCCAGTTTTTGTAGGGCCTTTTGAGATCCTTGAGCGGATCGGAGCGGTGGCCTATCGGTTAGCTTTACCCCGTCTTTGTCGTGGTGCATAATGTGTTCCACGTTTCGATGTTGAGAAAATACGTGGCGAGATCCTTCGCATGTGCTAGAGCATGAGCCCCTAGAGTTGAATAAAGATTTATCCTTCGAGGAGAAGCCTGTGCAAATTTTGGCTTGTGAGCGCAAGGTATTGCGCAACCGAGAGATAAGTTTAGTAAAGGTTCTTTGGAGGCATCGGAGGCGGGAGAAGCGACGTGGGAGC
Source organism: Sicyos edulis (assembly GCA_036507275.1). Taxonomy (NCBI): domain Eukaryota; kingdom Viridiplantae; phylum Streptophyta; class Magnoliopsida; order Cucurbitales; family Cucurbitaceae; genus Sicyos; species Sicyos edulis. The sequence goes on along the minus strand of CM071855.1, from coordinate 22,829,138 downwards.
TAGAGGATGAGATGAGGACTCATTACCCGGAGTTGTTCCAGTCTTAGGACTTTCGGGGACGAAAGTCTTTTAAGGGGGGAGTATTGTAACGGCCCCGTTTTCCTTTCCGGTTAATAACAAAATTAATTGGAAAATTAATTTAATCTTTTGGGATTTGAGCCTTGCCCTAAATGGTGAATGTGGAGTTTTAAGAAAAGAGTCTTAATTAAAAAGAAAAAGAGAAAAGAATTTCTTTGACCGGGACCCGTAAGAGAAAAGCCTTGGGAAAGGAACTTAGGGCTCCTAACCTATTTAAAAATAAGGAAAAGAAGGAAAATCAAGAAACTCCTAATTTTTCCCCTTAGAGCCGCATTCTCTCTCTCTCTCTCTCCTAAAACCCTAGCCGAGCAGCCCTAGCCACACCATCGAGCCACCCCGAGCCACCCACCCCTAGCGCACGCACCACCCTGCCGCCACGACCCTCGCGCGCGCCTTGGCCCAGCTGAGCCGCTCGCTCGCGCGTCGCCTTGCAAGACCCACACCACCCTGCGCCGCCTGCGCGTCCGCCCGACGTGCACGCGCCCCAGCGCCAGCGCCCAGCGCCAGCGCCCAGCGCCAGCGCCCGCCCCCAGCCACACAGCGAAATGCCCAAGCCACCCTCCTTGCTGCGAGGCCCGTGTCTTCTCGGTGGTAATTCCCGAACCAATCCCTTTGTGTTTTCTAAGCTTCGGCTGCTTGTATGTATTTACTTAGGATGCTTTATTTATGCCTAGGTTGCTCGAGTTCGTATTAAGCTCGAGGGTCTTTTGGTTGTGATAGCTATTCTCCACTTGTTTCCAAGTAAGGACTTCCCTCTGAGTGGTTGTGTGGACCTGCTATGCTTTCTTAATTGTGCCTTGTATGCTTGTTTACCTTTATGAGCATGTTAGTGGATAGGATAGCTAGTGATTGAATTCTTGCTAGCATGTTTTGCCTTTTTGTACATGTTAGTGCCATGCTAGGTTTGTTCTTCCAGCATGCTTGAGATTCTGCTTTAAGCTCGTAGTATCATGCTAGGCTATGTATGACGAGATGTCTTTGTGGATGTTAGCCAGAATCACGTGCTTGGTAGTCTAAGCTAGTATGATAGGGTTTGTCTTCATCTAGAGGTGAGAGCGGACATAACGTGCCACTGTCCCCACCGGTCGGGAGTAGAGCGAAGCATAACGTACCTTGCTTCCCCGGCGGCCGGTGAGGATTAGCTACCTCATTGGCATAAGCCTAGTTTGTAGCTGCTAGAGCGGAACCACATAGCGGTGCAAGCCTACCTTGGCGGGTTCTTAGCTTCAGTCGGTGGTACAGTGCACGCAGATGAGTGCCGAGGGCCTCGCACTCACTGTGATCGGTGACACCGTTTCCGAGTCTTAGGCATGCGTGCACGGCCCGCGTGTAGTTTGCCCTTAGGCCCCGCATTTACGCCGGTTGCGAGAAGAGCATGCGGTGTCGCGCACACGCAGCGTTAATGCCCGTTCGGAGAGCTCCCGGGCTAATGTTCGTGAGTACACCGTTCCTTCTTGTTTAGAGCCGGACTTGGGTACTCTCCCGATAGTCGAGTTATATAGCGAGGGTAAGAGACCCTTGAGGACACCCATTGGGATTGACTTTAGAGTTAATCAATTGGTCGAGGAGAAAGACCCTCGAGGGTGTCGGACATCTTGGGATCGGTTTTGAGTGATCAATTGGCCAAGGGAGAAAGACCCTTGGAGATGTCCCGGATTGGTTTGAGAGCCAATCATTAGGCGGAAGTAGGAGACTTAGTGGATTCCGGATTTGCCTTGTGAGCTCATTGAGCTAAGATCCGTGTTGATATTTGTGGCATGTGTACTAGGTCGCTAGATGATAGATTGCATCGTATCGTACCCCGTCGGGGGTTCTTCTTGAGTATGTTTATACTCACCCTTATCGTGGTTTCTTCCACGGGTAACTTGGGACAACACCGAGGTGGCTAGCGGAGAGAGGCGGGAGATCATGGATCTTCTTGACACTCACATGCGTGTCTTATTTTCTTGTTTTTGGATTTCACATGTAGTTGGACTTAGATCCGTAGGAAAACTATGATTTGAACTATTTTATGTTTTTAAGTAAAGTAATCTTGATCGATCCAACTGTTTTAATTTGAATGGTTCGTTTTTGCCTAATGAATGTTTACTTTGTTTTGATTGTTTTCCCGTTCATGTGTTTGAAAAGCTTTTAATCCGACCCTGGCTGGGTCCTTTTATGTTTTAAATTTTCATGCTGAGTAAAGACCTAGATTTAGTTCCATTTTCGGGTTGGGTCTTTACAATGTCCGACACCCTCGAGGGTCTTTCTCCCTCGACCAATTGATTAGCTCAAAAGCCAATCCCAATGGGTGTCCTCAAGGGCCTCTTACCCTCGCTATACATCTGGACTATCGGGAGAGTACCCGAAGTCTGGCTCTAAACTGGAAGGAATGGTGTACTCACGAACATTAGCCCGGGGGAGCTCTCCGAACCGGCAACTATCGCGTGTGCGCGCACACCGCATGCTCTCTGAAACCGGCGTAAATGCGGGGGCCTAAGGGCAAACTACGCGGGCCAGGTATGCATGCCTATGACTCGGAAGCGGTGTCACTGATCACAGTAGCGCGAGGCCCTCGGCGCTCATCTGTGCAGCTTGATCCACCGACCTGAAGCTAAGAATCGGCCAAGATAATCTTACACCGTTGGCAGGGTTCCGCTCTAGCAGGCTACAAACTAGGCTTTGGCCGGAGTGGGTAGCTAAGTCCACAACCGGCGGGTCGGGGGTAGCAAGATACGTTATGTTACGCACACTTTACTCCCGACCTGAGCTACTAGGGACAAAGGTCGTTTTGTCCGCTCAGCCTCTGGATGATGACAAACCCTACAACTCTATCTAAGAGTACAGAGCAAAAATCAATGATTCCTGGCTAGCAAGCAATGACTGACATAAATCACATTACCTAGCATGATACTACAACTTAGCGGGAATCACAAGCATCTTTGTGAGAACAAACCTAGCATGGCACTAACATGTAAAATCGAGGCAAACATGCTAGCAAGAATTCAATCAACTGCTCTATCTCTAACATGCTCATAACAATCAGCAAACAAGCAAGGCATATCGAGATATATCACAGGGTCCACACAACCACGGTAAGAAATCCTTACCTGGAACAAGCAGAAAAACAATAATTATAATAAATCTACGAGCGAATCCTCGAGCCTCTAATCGATTCCGAACAACACTGAACATCAAACAAAGCACCCAAATCAAATACATAAACAACCCAATAAATCCATAACCAAAGCAGCCAATAAATCGGGGCCCAACGAAGAAAAGACTGGAAATACCATCCGAGAAGCCACAAGGCTCGGGCCAAACCAACACACACAAGCAGTGTCGGCGGGAGGAAGAGGCTGGCGGCGCGCAGCAATCGGGCGCGCTGGGGCTCTCGGACACGGGCGCAGAGGCACTGTGGCGCTGCCCCGCAGGGCGCGAGAGCCGCGCGCGCGAGCGGCGGCGAGGGCGAGGCGGCGCGCGCGTGCGGCTCGCCCACGCACACGCGCGCGCGGCGCGAGCTCGGCAAGCACACCTGAGGAGCGGCGCGCGCCGCGAGCGCCGGCGACACGAGGCGCTCTGAGGGGACGCGACGGCTCGGGGCGCTCGATCCGCACGGCGCATCGCGGCGAGCGAGCAACGCGCGCACTGTGTGTGCGGCTTCGGCGACAAATCGCGGCGACACGGACCTGGGCGAGGCGGATCTGGGCGACGCAGGGGCCTGGGTGACGCGGGCTTGGGAGAGCAAGGCTGGGCTCGACGCGCATGGGCGAGCTGGGTGCGCTCGGGCAGGGAGGAGAGGGCCAAGGGGGGGGGGCTCGGGCTGGAGGAGAGAGAAAGGGGAAAAATGGGGGAAAAATGGATTTTTTCCTTTTTTTCTTTTCTTTTTCTCTTTTATTTAAATTCCAACCTTATCCAAATAAATCCAATTTATCCATTTTCCAATTTTTCAAAAAATCCTTAGAATCCTTAAATCTCATTTCCCGGCTTCCTCCTTCGAGACCCGACTGAAGAAACCTTTCCAAACAACAAAACTCACTGAAATCAACCTCCCAAACCAACACTGAAGGCCCGGCTCGAATCCCGAAGGAAACACCCAAACAACCATCATTTTGCCCAAAACCCAAATCACAACCGAACTCCCAAACGAAAAACCCAAACATCTCGGGACTCGCAGCCCACAACAAACAAGCCTCAACAAAGGCAGGAGCTGCCTCGAAGCCCTGAAAAACCACAAATCCTACCCAGGGAGCAAAAAGACCAAAATGCCCCTAAGAGACAAAACAGTTTTAACGGCCCAACCGAACCACTGAATCTCAATCGGAAGCTCCTCGAGAACCGGGATAGAAAACTGGGCCGTTACACTAGCGGAGGGAGCTGTTTGATCATGGGAGCCGCCGACACTCTGTCTTTTATTGTTTGCATAATTTGTTCAGCATGTAGACGGACAGGTGTCCTAGGGGGACGTTTTTAAAAGTTGTTTAAATTGTATTGTATGATTTTATAAACATTGGCCAAGCTTGTTTTACTTTGTTGGTTTTCTTAAATGAAGGTTGTTGTTTATGTTTTAAGTGTCCCCGCTTTTAAATGTTTGAAAGGTTTTAAATATGAGCACTAAACCGCTTGATGAAGTATTTAACTTGCATGCTGAGTGAGAACCTAGGTTTAGGACCGTATTTTGGGTCGGGTTCTTACAGTTGGTATCAGAGCACAGAGTCATAGATTCTGTAGACTAACCTGTTTTGTAGGTTGTTGTTCCCATGATCATCAGAACTCCACGGCCGTCAGGTTTGTCTGAGTTCATTAAGCTAAGGGTTTTATTTTACAATACTGCATCTAGTATACATGTGTTACCCCCATTTGGGTGGGAGAGCCCAGCGTGGGCCAGTTTTTATGCTTTGTGTAGATCGCCAGTATGTTGATTACACTTGAGGAGCAGGGACGTATGGTATTTCCAACCGAGGAGTTGGACTGTTCATGTTGATGATGAGACCACGTCCAGGGTTGTCTAGACCCGTAGGCCAGTTTTGGGCCCTGGCAGTTGAGTTGCCAAGAGGAGGGGGTAGAGGCTAGTCTGCCTCATTCTGAGACTTCTTGAGTATAGTGTGCTCCAGCCATGAGGGAGTTGATGGCAGGTCTTTTAGCTAACAGAGAGCGGAGACCCAGGCGCAGTTTGTAGCGCGTAGTGAGGAGTCTTGGGCAGATAGCCCAGCTGGCAGAGTTTATTTAGAAGACACCCCCCCCTAGTAGCTCTAGTAGCCCCGGAGGTTCCCGGGAGTGCTTGATCAGCAGGTTTATACTGATGAGTTGGTTGGCGTTAATCGAGCCGCCGAGTTTGGCAAGTGAAAGCCTATAGAGCTGGATGTTTTTGAGACCTACTGCTAGCAGCAAGGTGGTTGACCAGGATCGAGTTTATCATCCAAGTGTTGGGATGACCTGGTGTTCAGAGGCCGATGACCTGATGTTCAGAGGTCGAGGCGTGTCGTTCTTGTGTTGTTTGATGCAGCAGTGTGGTGCTGGAAGTCCCCTGTTTGGAAAAGGTTGCTTCAGCCGGGTCTCGAAGGAGGAAGCCGGGAAATGGGATTTAAGGACTTTAAGACTTATTTAAATTTGGTAAGAAAATTGGTTAAGGATGGAAAGGAGGATAAAATCCCATTTTTCCTTTTAATTCTCTTTTTCCTTTTATTTTTTTCCCTTTTATTTTCCAAAATCCCCAAAATTCCTTTTTCTCTCCCTTTCTCTCTCCTCCAGCCCGAGCAGCCCCTTGGTCGCCCATGTCCAGCCCTAGCCGCACCATGCCCAGCCCTAGTCGCACCATGTCCAGCCGAGCCGCGCCCTCGCTCCAGGCCGCCCAGCTCGCCCATGCCCGCGCGTCGCCGCCACCACCCAGCGCCGATCGCATCGCCCTCGCCCTAGTCACGCCGAGCCCAGATCTGCATCGCCCAGGCCATCTCCGTGTCGCCTTGGTCGCGTCGAGCCCAGATCGGCATCGCCCAGGCCGTCTCCGTGTCGCCCAGGTCCGTGTCGAGTCGCCCAAGCCCTGGCCGCACCGAGTCGCTCGCCCCCAGAGGGTCGTCGTGCCTTCCCCGCGCGCCAAGAGCCCGTCGTCGCGTCGCGTCGCCTCGCGCGCACGCCCGTGCGCCGTCCTCTGCCAAGCCGCGCCGTGTGTCGTCGCCCCAGTGGGCCAGAAGAGGAAGTTTGATTTCAGAGGTGGTGGCCAGCGTCGCCAAGGTCAATTTCAGAACCGGGATCAGCATAGAGCCCAAGCCCGTTTCAAGCCTCGCCAGTAGGGTGGTCCCAGGTAGGTTCCCGCTTGTGCTTCTTGTGGGAGAGCCCACACTAGAGTTTGTCAGGCAGGGCAGAGGGTGTGTTTTCGCTGTGGTAAGGAGGGGCATATGATTCGTTTTTGTACTTAGCCAGCTATGGCAGCTCAGCCAGCGCAGCAGTAGGGTCGGGTGTTTGCTACGACCCGTTAGAAGGCCGAGCGTACGGATGCCGCTGTGGCAGGTACGCTTCTTGTTTTAGATCACTGCGCATTTGTCTTGTTTGATTCTGGTTCTACGCATTCATTTGTATCTGTGTTGTTTGCTGAGCATGCTAAATTGAGATTAAAGCCTCTAGGTTTTGAGTTGTCTGTTGCAACTCCTTCGGGAGTTAATATGTTAGCTAGAGATAAGATTAAGGATGGCCGAATCGAGATATCCGGTGAGTTGCTTGTGGCTACGCTTATAGTTCTGCCTATGAGCGGTTTCGATGTGATTCTTGGTATGGAGTGGTTAGCTGCTAACCACGCGTTGATTGACTGCCACCGAAAAGAAGTAGTGTTCAAAGCCGCCGGTCGACCCGGCTTTAAGTTTCGTGGAGTCGAGGTGGAGTTTGCCCGCCGATGGTGTCATCTGTGAAAGCTCGTCGTTTGCTAGCTCATGGAGCTTGGGGCTACCTAGCCAAGTTGTGCGGGAGAGCCGCCCCTCGGCGATCGTTGATCAGTCTTTGGTTGTGCAGTTTTGCAGATGTGTTTCTTGAGGAGTTACCGGGTTGCCCCAGAAGAGAGAGGTTGACTTCACAATTGAGCTCGTGCCGGGGACCCTCCTTATCTCGAAGGCTCGATGATCGTATGACGCCACCGAGTTAAAGGCGAAGGTTCGATTCTGCGGGAGATGTTAGACCGAGGGTTCATCCGTCCGAGTGTGTCCACGTGGGGAGCACCGATTCATTTTGTGAAGAAGAAGGATGGTTCGATGCGCTTGTGTATTGATTATCGCGAGCTTAATAAGGTGACGATGAAGAATAAGTATATGTTGCCTCGTATCGATGATTTGTTCGATCGGCTTGAGGAGCTTCCGTGTTCTCCAAGATAGATCGAGATCCGGTTACCATCGATTGTTGATCGGGGATGCCGACATTCCTAAGACGACTTTTCGGTGTCTAGATATGGCCACTATGAGTTTGTGGTCATGTCGTTTGGATTGACCAATGCCCCAGCCGCGTTTATGGACATGATGGATAGGGTGTTCAAATCATTTTTGGACAGCTTCGTCATCGTGTTCATTGATGATATTCTGATCTATTCGAGGTCTAAGGAGGACCATGCAGAGCATTTGAGGCGAGTATTGGCAGCCTTGAGGGAAAACCAGCTTTATGCGAAGTTTTCCAAGTGTGAGTTTTGGTTGGAGCAGGTGGCCTTCCTAGGTCAAGTAGTTTCGAGAGATGGTATTGTAAAGACCCGACCCAAAAAGGGCACTAAATAGGCCTTTACCCCAATGCATGCATTAAAATGAAAAGACATGATGAAGATAAAGTTTTCGGATTCCCATTAAATCAAAACATTCAAGATTCATTCGAGAACAATAAAGTCTCATCAAACTGCTTTCTGTCTCCAAGCACTGTTTCACAGACAAATACATTTCCAACGGTTTACTCGATCGGAGAGATTTTATTAAAAACATTTAAAACATCCTCAAATTCAACAAAGCTGGAATCCACAAATAATTGAGAAAAGTATCCTAGGGCTCGTGCGTCCACATGCATTCGGGGAAAAATAACGAAAAGAGTCATAACATAAGAAAAGTCGGAGACGGCGGCAAGTTCCCATGATCATAGCTCCTCCTTGACCATCATCCGCCTCGCGCCATGGTTACTCGAAAGATAAGTAAGGGTGAGTAACGAATTACTCGGTAAGAATCCCGGCCAGGGTACAATACGATATACATGATCATCTAGAAGAATGTATGCAAGCTATGAGTATAAACACGAGTTAGAGCACATAGCTTAAGTCCACACTTGGACCTCGGATGCCAACTTCAGGGGTCTTAGTCCTAAAATACCACAACACACTAAGCGCACTATCACGGGAACAAGTCCGGCCTCGGCCTGCCTGCGACGATCACGAAAGGTGCAATCGCTCAAGATCCCGAGGAGCTCTCGGTCGGCGCTGTAATGAGCGTAAGGATGCACCGCGTGCTTCTACGGACTATGGGAAGTGCCGGGTCTAGTGGCAAGCGCCCATATCCGGATACCACGCCTAACTAAATCTACGGATCGGTGTCAGCGACATAGGGGTGTGAGACACGGACACGTGAACTATGTCGGCTGTACCCACCGCACCGAGGCTAAGGAACGGGTCATGGTAGGCTTACACCGAGGAAGCCGTCCTTACCTTATCGGTGGCAATCAAGGGCTCTTTGCTGCAGAACACGCCGAGGCGTCGTGCGGCCGCCGGGGACTAGGCATTGCCAAGTCATCATCCCGACCATTGGGGCATCGCTTAGACTACCACCCTCACCCAAGATTGCGGGGCCTACCAGGTTGGGATAGCTAATCCCTCACGGGGTCCAAGGGCGGGAGAATCTCTCAATCGTCCTTGCCATAGATGCAAGATACTTTATGCATCGGGCGGATGATGCTATCTACACCGAATTCTAAACCTTAACAATAATAACGATTCAATCAATGCGGTCCAATACGTGCTCATCGGATACAAAGAACCTAGCATGATACTACGAAGCAAAACAGATATCGAACATGCTAGAAACGAAACAACCTAGCATGGGCTAACATGAGAAACAATACAAGAGATCATGCGATCGAGGAATTGAAAGCAGAGCACCTAGAGATAAACATGCTAGTAATCATACACGAGCATACAAAACAACAATCACAAATATACGCAGGTCCACACAACCCCTGTAAGAAATCCTTACCTTGGTCGGAAGACTTTTACACACAAATCCTAAGGCTGCGGAACAATCCCGAGCTAGCGGCGGGAACCTAGCAAACCAACAATAATCGATTATCTAAAATATCTAAACAACAATAGAAACAGCAAGCTCGGCTCAAGGGGAACTCACGCGGCGCGACGACCACGAGCTTGGGGCTGCAACAAGCCGCTCGGCAAAGTGTGGGCGCCGGCTGCTGTTGCACGCAGCGAGGACACGCTGGCCCGGTTGCTTGTAACGCACGGCACGGACACGGCCGGGCTGCCGCGGCACTTACGGCAGCGAGGACACGCGTAGCGGCGGCGTCTGGACGGCGCGGCGCGCCGGGCGCTGGCGTCACGATCTGGACACACGGCGAGCAACTTCGGCGAGGACGCGCGCGCGAAGTAACGTCTGGCGAAGGCGCGCGCGAGCAAGCGGCTTCGGCAAGCGGACACGGCGAGGGCGTCACGGCGATCGGCTGGGCAGCCGCGCTGGCGCGAGACCTCTGGCGTCTGGCGATCGGGCGATCTCTGCTTTGGGCGAACGGCGAGGCTTTGGGACAGTGCCGGCGTTCGGCGGGGCTGGCTCGACCGATCTGGGCGTCTGGCGGTAGGCTCGACCGATCTGGGCGTCTGGCGGGCTGGCTCGACCGATCTGGGCGTCGGTGGTGGTGGGGATGATGGTTTGCTCCTCTCTACCGGTTGCACAACACACACACACACACAACCCCTTTTTCTTACATTCGGCCAACAAACACCCAAATGAGAAGATGAAGAAGACGAAGACTTACCCGGAATGATGATGATCGAACCCAAGGAGATGCAAGGATGAAGAACTCGGCAAGGCTATGGAGATGGAGAGCTTGGGCGGCCAAGAGGTGTTTTGGAGAATAAGATGAAATAACCTATTTCTATTTCATTTAACCAAATGCACCAAAACTCCAAAATCCAAGGTTAACTAAGATGTGATGCGAAAAGAGCAACAAGAGCTCTCAATAGCTCAACAGCCACACCACCCACGACTTCTCGGACCACAGGGTTGAAACCCACCAAACACACTTTAACACACAATTTTCCTTTTGCATCTCCCCATGCCCAAACACACCCACAAAGCCTCAAAACTTACATAAATCCATCCAATAATTTTAGCAATGGAAAAAAGACATAAGCAGTCCTGACGGCCCGACCAAATTACTAAAATACCCCTAGGGCATACCGAAGACCGGGATGAAAACTGGTCGTTACAATATTCCCTCCTTTTTATGACTTTCGTCCTCGAAAGTCCTTAAGACTGAAACAACACAGATCTTTGCAATCTCATCCCGTCCTTCCCGCTCACGAGCGGCCTCCTCCGAACTCGGACTCCTTCACTAAACTTTTACCAACGGATCTCACTTCTACGCAACGTCTTCGACTCAAGACCAGAATACTCATAGGCTTCTCCTCGAAGCCCAAACCCTCAATCAGCTGCAAGGGCTCAAAGTCCACAATGAGCAATGGGTCCGGCACATGCTGCCCCAACATCGATACATAAAAACACTGTGCACAGCTGTCAACAAACAAACTCAACCCTACAACAAACTGGCCAAACAACTGAACCTTCCAGATTCCAAAACTAAACGGCCTACTCTTACTTCACAAAAGACCAACAAACCTCAAACCTTGACTACAGCCTTAACGAGATACAAACGAACCACCAATCAAGGCGGCGATCCAAAAGACAAACTTCTCCAACTAGAACACGACCACAACACTTAAGCAACCATCTTAAGGAGAAAATCGCCAGGCAAGGAACATCCAACATTCCTCTCAAGGAAAACTCGGGAAGCAAGGACTAAACCATCACGCAGCTATCTGCGACACAACACCTTGAGGACAACAGCTCAACGGCTTACCAACCAATGCCACGGCACCTCTGTGCCAACTCACTCAAACGCGGCTCTACTAACGCCAACTGGGAACTCACAACCATTAGGAACAAAGCCCGAGAAGGGCTTGCTCGTGAAACTCAACTCTTAAAATCCAACTGGCTACTCAAAGGACTTCCCCTTTAAGCCTAAGCCTAACTCATCTTCCAACCAGAAGCTCCACTCCCAAAACCTCACAAGGAAAACTGATAACGACAACCTCAAAGCTTACGGATCCTGAGCCACACGAACTCGCAAGACTACCTCGCAAGCTATCACTCGAGGCTGGCCTCCAAGGAGCAACTCAACCACCACAGAGGCTAGAGGGAAAGGAAATCTTCAATCCCCAAAGAACCAACAACTTGCCAGAACAACTCAACTCTTACTGGCTGGCCTCCGCCCTTGCGGGAACAAACAACTCTTGCTTGCTAACAACACAAAGCGAGAACCCTCTCATTTGGGCTGACCATTGCGCTACTCGACGATCGACTACACAACTCAGGAGCTAAGCTGACTCCTGCCAAACGGGAAACGACTTCCCAGCAAGCAAACTCCAGAAGGGCAGCGAACTCCACACACGCTCGCTGACTTGCTCAAACCCAAGGCAACAACAACCAACTCTCTTGGAACAACACCCAAGAGAAAACTCAACCAATCGGACCACCAAACCGAAACAACAGCACTTGCTCAACTGCCGAGGGAGGGGTCAACTCCCAAAACTTACTGACTAGGAACAAGACCTCAGGGCAACGCCCTCCAGCTAGAACCGAACTAGCTCTCGAAACAACAAATGAACCAAATCTTGGCCGAACACTCACAAGAGGCAGAACAACCTTTACTACAGCCTCTAGAACACCATCCAAGAATCCGCTTAACTGGACAAACGACTACTTCCAAGCAGCCAACAAACTTTTCCTTCAAGCTAGCGCTTCCACCATTAACTCCAAGACCAAGGGAGTAACGACAACTCCCGAAGGAAACGGCTCTTACAAGCGGACAACCAACGGACGAGAGAACTCCACATACGCTCACTGCCTTTGCTCCACCGAGCAACAACATCTAATCTCACGAGGCGCAACAAGGGTCCATCTCGGTGAACCTCCAAATGCCAAACGGGGCAACTCAACATCCCGAAAGCAGGAAAAACAACCAACATGGTACAAACCACTCGCCCCACGAGCAAAACTAACCTCTAGCAACTCCAATCCACACCTTGGTCGACACCAAGCATCAACTTGCCACCACACCAAAACCACTCGGACTTTACTCCAAACAAACACTAGCTTGCTAGTCTACCAAGATCGCAGGCAACTCCACCGAGGCTACAAACTACACGCCTCCATTTAGCCAATCAAACTCACTAGCCGGGCTGACCGAGCTCGGAGGCTCTCCACAACCTAGGGTTCTTCGGCAACCCTCGACTCACACACCGCTTGTCGGCATACGATCTAACAGGACAACCGCTTTGAACAACAACTCCAATTTCCAAAGATCCCAACCATGCTAGCCAACTCCAACTCCTTGGGAACTGGAGGACCCAAAACGCTACGAGGATCGTCATCCTCCTACTCGGAACATCGGCCACAACATAACTCCTACCCAAGGAAGGAGCCGAACAACTCTCTTAGCCATGACGATCGTAAAACCACGCGGCTTAGCTACCATCGCTCTTGTTCGGTTTCCAATCAACTCCAACCAACGATCAACAAGAAGATCCGCCAACCAAGCTTAGGCCCAACTTAACAAATCTTGCCTAAGCAACAACTTGATACCACGAGCACGGTATCCTTACCACCTCAACCAAAGCCTTACAACAACCACCTGGAGTCCAACTTCTCAAGGAACTGAGCACGAGATCTCCAAAGAAAACCCTACATGGATCTGAAACTCTCGCCACAGAACGAACCACACAAAACACACTTGTGTGCACAACTCCCAACCTTCCTTTAGAGATCCAAGACTAACAAGCGCTTTTCCACAAAGCAACGATAACTCCTGGCAGCGATACAAACAATCCAAGGAACACCAAAAGTTCCACCTCCGCACGATACTCGGCCCGAGGCAACCTTGCTTTACCAAAGCATAATCATGCCAAACCAAACTTACTTTGAACCAAGCCTCTACCAAGGGTGCTTACCCCTAAGGCATCCAAAACCTCTCGCAAGGCATCAGCTCATCTCGCCTCAAAAGCATCCAACTCGCCTCATAGGCATCCAGCTCATCTGATAAGCATCCAACTCATGGTCCCTCAGCTGGACCAAATTCGCATCTACAATGCTCAACTCTCCTCAGATTTAGGCACTCGAAGTTAGTTGACCGCACTACCAACCACAAAGAAAATCTCTTGGCCTTAACACTAGCGCGAGACTCACGCGCACCAACATTTACCAACCGGTAACCTGCTGACTTACTCAACCTCCAGAAACACTGGGAAGAGGCTCCGGCTCCTCTCGAGCATCCTTTCGCTTGTAGTCCATTGACTACCACTGAACTAGCCCTCTGGCACGACCTAAACGGGTGCAACTGCCATAAACAGATCCAAGGCTAAAGGAGTACGCAGAACTCCGAACGGCATAGAACCATCTGCTATGCCCAAGCCAAACTCAAGCCTGAACCAGACTTAGTGCCAAAGTGGCACACCAACCAATGCACCTCAAGTGCTACTACTACCAAATCCACATCTGAGGAAGCTGGGCTGTTAAACAACAAAGAGCTCGCAAGGGGCAAAGATGACCCTTCATCGCCTCCACCACTAACACGGCAACTTGCCAAACAATCGGGCGGCCGTGGAGACTCGCTAGTCCACCTCTCACAAGGGACTTCCACCACCATCCGACGAACCAAACAAAGACAGCGGCACACCTCGGCCTCACGAGCAGCGGGCATCCCACACACAGATGCTAAACTCAAACACGGCCAACTACTTTACTACTAGCAGTAGGACTTACTAAAACATCGAGCTCTACAGGCATCCATTTGCCAACCTGGGCGTCTCCATCAACGCCAACAAACTGATCTGAATAAACCTGCTGATCATGCCCTCCCGGGAACCTCCGGGGCTACAAGAGCTACTGGGGGAAAAATGCTGAAACAAACTCTGTCAGCTGGGCTATCTGTGCCCGGGACTCCTCACTACGCGCTACAAAATCTGCGCTGGGTCTCCGCTCTCGATAGCTAAAGACACGCCATCAAATCTCTCATGGTGGAGCACACTCTGCTCAAGGAGTCTCACTCGAGGCGCCGCTAGCCTCTACCCCTCATCTAGGCAACTCAAGCTGCGGGGCCAAATGGCATGCGGGCCTAACAACCACGGACGCGCCTCAACATCAACACGATCGGTCCAACTCCTCGGTCGGACATGCCAAGCGCCACTGCTCCTGCGGGTGCGATCAACATCTTGGCGATCTACACGAAGCACCACCACCCTCTCACTGGGAAAAGCGACAATCGGGCCACAAATGGCCAGCGGAGTCTAAGCTCGCCTCCTCTGGAACGATGTCCCGGGGCATCCGAATCTATCTGGATACCTCAACAAGTCGCTAAACAAATCGCTCGCTGCAGCGAAAGTTGGCATGATGGCTCACTAAGCCCAAACCAACAACGAGTCGGAACACCTGCTCGTCGTCTCCGCTCCACAACACTACACAAGGCATACACTAGATGAAAGGTATTGTAAATTCTTAACCCTTTTCTAAAAACATAAAACTTAGGCGTGCACTGATGGTATCCAGTCTTTGGTGATCATGGGAAAGACGACCTACAACAAAAGGTCGGTCTCTACGAATCTATGACTCGAGCTCGATACCAATCAGTAAAGACCCGACCCAAAAAGGGCACTAAATAGGCCTTTACCCCAATGCATGCATTAAAATGAAAAGACATGATGAAGATAAAGTTTTGGATTCCCATTAAATCAAAACATTCAAGATTCATTCGAAACAATAAAGTCTCTTTGAAACTGTTCTGTCTCCAAGCACCTGTTTCACAGACAATACATTTCCAACCATTTACTCTGATCCAGAGATTTTATTAAAAACATTTAAAACATCCTCAAATTCAACAAAGCTGGAATCCACAAATAATTCAGAAAAGTATCCTAGGGCTCGTGCGCCTTCTACATGCATTCAGGGAAAAATAACGAAAAGAGTCATAACATAAGAAAAGTCGGAGACGACGAAGAAGTTCCCATGATCATAGCTCCTCCTCCTTCACCATCCCGCTCGCGCCATGGTTACCTCGAAGATAAGTAAGGGTGAGTAACGAATTACTCGGTAAGAATCCCCAGACCGGGAATACAATCACGATATACATGATCATCTAGAAGAATGTATGCAAGCTATGAGTATAAACACAGATTAGAGCACATAGCTTAAGTCCACACTTGGACCTCGGATGCCAACTCAGGGTCTTAGTCCGGAAAATACCACAACACACTAAACGCACTATACGGGAACAAGTCCCGGCCTCGGCTGCCTCACGACGATCACGAAAGGTGCACTGGCTCAAGATCCCGAGGAGCTCTCGATCGGCGCTCTAATGAGCGTAAGGATGCACCGCGTGCTTCTACAGACTATGGGGTGCTGGGTCTAGTGGCAAGCCGCCCATATCCGGATACCACGCCTAACTAAATCTGCGGATCGGTGTCACCGACATAGGGGTGTGAGACACGGACACGTGAACTATGTCGGCTGTACACCGCACTTTGAGGCTAAGGAACGGGGTCATGGTAGGCTTACACCGAGAAGCCGTCCTTACCTTATCGTGGCAATCAAGGGCTCTTGCCGAACACGCCGAGGACGTGCGTGCCGCCGCCGACTAGGCATTGCCAAGTCATCATCCCGACCATTGGGGCATCGCTTAGACTACCACCCTCACCCAAGATTGCGGGGCCTACCGGTTGGGATAGCTAATCCCTCACGGGGTCCAAGGACGGAGAATCTGTCTCAATCGTCCTTGCCATAGATGCAAGATACTTTATGCATCGGGCGGATGATGCTATCTACCCGAATTCTAAACCTTAACAATAATAACGATTCAATCAATGCGATCCAATACGTGCTCATCGATATACAAAGAACCTAGCATGATACTACGAAGCAAGAACAGATATCGAACATGCTAGAAACGAGAACAACCTAGCATGGGCTAACATGAGAAACAATACAAGAGATCATGCCATCGAATTGAAACAGAGCACCTAGAGATAAACATGCTAGTAATCATACACAGGCATACAAAACAACAATCACAAATATACCGCAGGTCCACACAACCCCTTGTAAGAAATCCTTACCTTGGTCGGAAGACTTTTACACACAAATCCTAAGTCATGGAACAATCCCGAGCTAGCGGCGGGAACCTAGCAAACCAACAATAATCGATATCTAAAATATCTAAACAACAATAGAAACGACAAGCTCGGCTCGGGAACTCACGCGCGCGCGACGACACGAGCTTGGGGCAGCAACAAGCTCGCTCGCAAGGTGGCGGCGCTGGCCGCGCTACCAACACAGCGAGGACACGCTGGCCCGGTTGCGCTACCGGCACGGCACGGACATGCGCTACTGGCCGCTGCTGTGGCACGCACGCAGCGGACACACGCGCGCGCTGGCGAAGCGCTCGGACGGCGCGGCGCCGGAGCTGGCGTGCGATCGCGGACACGGCGAGCAACTCGGCGAGCGAGCGCGCGCGGCGACGTCGGCGAGCGGCGCGCGGGCAAGCGGCTCGACAAGCGGACCGGCGAGGGCGTCGCGAGCGACGGGTGGACGCGCCGGCGCGCTGGCGAGGACCTCTGGCGTCGCGGCGATCGGGCGATCTCGGCTGGGCGAACCCGAGCAGCGAGAGGCTTCTGGGACAGTCTGGGCGTTCGGCGGGCTGGCTCGACCGATCTGGGCGTCTGGCGGTAGCTCGACCGATCTGGGCGTCTTGGCGGTAGCTCGGCTCGACCGATCTGGGCGTCTGGTAGGTGGGATGATGGTCGCTTCCTCTCTACCGGTGCACAACACACACACACACACAACCCCTTTTTCTTACATTCGGCCAACAAACACCCAAATGAGAAGATGAAGAAGACGAAGACTTACCGGAATGATGATGATCGAACCCAAGGAGATGCAAGGATGAAGAACTCGGCAAGGCTATGGAGATGGAGAGCTTGGGCGGCCAAGAGGTGTTTTTGGAGAATAAGATGAAATAACCTATTTCTATTTCATTTAACCAAATGCACCAAAACTCCAAAATCCAAGGTTAACTAAGATGTGATGCAGAAAGAGCAACAAGAGCTCTCAATAGCTCAACAGGCCACACCACCCACCTGACTTCTCGGACCACCTGGGTTTGAAACCCACCAAACACACTTTAACACACAATTTTCCTTTTGCATCTCCCCATGCCCAAACACACCCACAAAGCCTCAAAAACTTACATAAATCCATCCAATAATTTTAGCAATCGAAAAAAGACATAAACAGTCCCGACGGCCAGACCAAATTACTAAAATACCCCTAGGGCATACCTGGAAGACCGGGATGAAAACCTGGGTCGTTACAGGTATAGTCGTGGACCCCACAAAGATTGAGGCCGTGAGTTCGTGGGCCAAGCCGACTTCAGTTGCCGAGATACGCAGCTTTCTGGGATTGGCAGGTTACTACCGTTGGTTCATTAAGGACTTTTCCGCCATAGCCTCGCCCCTCACTCGTATGACGAGGAAGGGTGTCGAGTTGGTTTGGGACAGTAGGTGTGATGAGAGCTTTGCTAGGCTCAAGCGCAGTTTGACTTCAGCACCAGTGTTGGCAGTCTCGGAGGGGACAGGTGGTTTCGTGGTCTACATCGATGCTTCCAAGTTTGGGTTAGGTTGTGTGTTGATGCAAGACGGGAAGGTCATTGCCTATGCTTCTCGTCGCCACCAAGCCAGTATGAAAGCGAGAACTACCCGACTCATGATATGGAGTTGGCGGTGAGTGGTTTTTGCAATCAAGATTTGGAGGCATTACCGTATGGTGAGCGGATTCGAGATGTTTACCGATCACGAGCCTCAAGTATCTGTTTACTCGAGAAGGAGTTGAATATGAGGCGAGAGGAGATGGTTAGAGTTGGTAAAGGATTATGATCATGAGATTTTGTACCATCCGGTAAAGCCAATGTAGTGGCCGATGCTTTGAGTAGGAAGACGACGCACTCCGCAGAGTTGTTGAGTTCCCACCCAGTTGCGGAGAGAGTTCGAGTGGGCCGAGGTTGCGATGTTGTTGGGTGAGGTTACCGCCAGAGTAGCTCGATTAGCCGATTCGGCCGTCGATTAGACAAATGGATTATTGATAGCCACCGAGTGACCCCGCGCTTAAGAGAGATTGTTTGACAGAGTTAGTCTTGTGAAGATTTTGATTTCGTATTTTCGCGGCATGCGGTGGGTGACTTATAGAGCCGGTTGTGTGTTCCGGATGTTGCGGGATTGCGAGCGAGTTGCTCTCGAGGCCCACATTCTCTGTTTGCTTGGCACCGAAGTACCAAGATGTATCGAGACCTTAAGCGAGACATTCCGGTGGATGGGTATGAAGAGAGATGTTGCGGAGTTTGTCGATCGGTGTCTCACTTGTCGTGAAATGAAGGCACCCGAGCAAAGGTGGCCAGGTTTGTTCAAAACCTGAAAGTGTGCCTCAGTGGAAATGGGAAGAGATCTCTATGGACTTTATTTCTGGTTTGCCGAGGACTCCGAGGAAGTTCTCTCAGATCTGGGTGATAGTCGACCGTTTGACTAAGAGCGCACACTTCATTCCCGGTAGAGACACTTATACCGTGGAACAGTGGGCGCAGTTGTTTTTGGAGCAGATCATTCGTTATCATGGTGTGCCTGTGAGGATTGTATCTGACCGTGACTCGCGGTTCACTTCTCATTTCTGGAGAGCACTCCAGAAAGTTTTAGGCACTGAGTGCAGTTTTAGCACAGCTTTTCACCCTCAGACAGATGAGCAGACTGAGAGGATGAACCAGATTCTCGAGGATATGTTCAGGGCTTGTGTGTTGGATTTCCCGGCGGCTTGGGACCATGTCTCAGATGCTCGATGCGATTTTCATATAACAACAGTTATCAGTCGACGATTCAGATGGCTCCATTCGAGGCTTTGTATGGTAAGCGTTGTCGGTCCCCTGTGTTCTGGGAAGAGGTTGGTGATAGGCAGGTTTTGGGTCCCGAGTTCCTGCAGTTGACTAATGAAGCTGTAACGGCCCAGGTTTCCATCCCGGTCTTCTAGGTATGCCCTAGGGGTATTTTGGTAATTTGGTCGGGCCGTCAGGGCCGTTTATGTCTTTTTCCAGTTGCTAAAATTTTTGGATGGGTTTATGTAGGTTTTTGAGGCTTTGTGGATGGGTTTGAGCAAGGATAGATGCAAAAGTTAAAATAAAGGAAAATTGTGTTGCAGTCGGGGTTCGAGCCAGGGTGGCCTTGTGTGCTAGAGGAGAGCCTTGCCAAGTGAGCCACCAGGTGTTCGAGGTTTGTAAGTGGATTTAAGCTATGTGCTCTATTCTGTGTTTATATTCATAGCTTGCATATCTTTCGGCTAGATGACCATCTATATCGTATTGTACCCCGGTTGGGGATTCTTACTGTGTAATTCGTTACTCACCCTTATTTTTGTGGTTTTCCACAGGTAACCAAGGTGCGAGACAGGATGGCTGAAGGAGGAGTTGTGATCATGGGAACCTGCTGTCATCTCTGACTTTTTAAATTATGACTCTTGTCTTTTTATTTCCCCTGAATGCATGTAGTCGGGCACGGAGCCCTAAGATGTTTTCTCAATATTTTTGTGGATTCCAGCATTGTTGTATCTGAGAAGGTTTTGAATGATTTTTATAAATCTCTGATCAGAGTAAACTTTTGGAAATGTATTTGTCTGAAAGCAGTGCTTGGAGACAGGGGGCGAGTTTGATGGCTGTATTGATTTACTTTTGAATCTTTGAATGTTTTAATTTTAATTGGAATCCGAAATCATATTTGCATATTGTCCTTACTTTGAATGCATGCATTGGGGTAAAGGCCCATTTAGAGCCCCTTTTGGGTCGGGTCTTTACATGTGGTATCAGAGCTCAGAGTCATAGATTCTGTAGACTGACCTTTTGTTGTAGGTCGTTTTCCCCATGATCACCAAAGACTGGTCATCATGTGCGCCCTAAGTTTTTTGTTTTTAGAAAAGGGTTAAGAATTTACAAGACTTTTCATTTAGTGTATGCCTTGTGTAGTGTTGTGGAGCGGAGACGAGCAGGTTCTGACTCGTTGTTGGTTTGGGTTTAGAGCGCCATCATGCCAACTTCCCGCAATGTGAGCTGTATGTTGTGGTCTGTTGAGATATCTAGATAGATTCGGATACCGCTGGGACATCATTCCAGATGGAGGCAGAGGTTAGACTCCCATAGGCCACGTGTGGCCTAGTAGTTGGTTTTCCCCTAGTGAGAGGGTAGAGGTGATTTGCTCTAGAGTACCACTCCAGGAGAGGAGTTAGATATGGCTTTGCTTATGTGGATGCTTGTGGAGCAGGTCTCCGTGTGGACTAGCCTGGGTTGCTCAAGTGTTGATCTTGAGCCTTAGTAGATTGTTTGATTGCCCAGTGAGTAGCTGTAGAGTTGGTAGCCTTCGAGGAGGTTGATGATGCATCTTTGTTCTCTTGTAAAGTGTTGTTGTTTTGCAACCAGTAAGTCGGAACCCTGTGGTTAAGGGTGCAGCGAGCAGTGTACCCATCAGACGTGATCCGTTGGTGGTTTCCCCAGTTGTCTGGTAGAGTTGAGCACTCTTCTTATGGTGAGATCCTAGATTAGGGCTAGCTGCTGCATGTTGAGAGATCCGGCCAGAGTTTTGTTGAACATCATGTGGAGATGCAAGAGTAGGCCGTGAGCCTTCAGTTAGATGAGATACCATAGGCAGGGTTGATTGAGCTTGAGCCTTGTATGCCTAGCCATAGTTTTTGTCACTTGAGGTTGTGACCTTGCTGGCCCCATTTGTAGTAAGATGTGGAATTGGTAGTTGTGGCTCTCGAGGCACATTGGTTGGTGTGCCGCTTTGGCACTAAGTCTGGTTCAGACCTGAGTTTGGCACGAGTAGGACAGATGGTTCTATAATTCGTCCAGAGTTCAGCGCACTCCTTTAGCCTTTGGATCCGTTTATGGCAGTTGCACTTGTTTAGGTCGTGCAAGAGGGCTAGTTCAGTGGTAGTCGAAGGACTACAAGCGAAAGGATGTTTGAGAGGAGCTGGAGCCTCTTCCCAGTGTTACTGGGGGTTGAGTAAGTCAGCAGGTTAACGTTTGGTAAGTGTTGGTGCGCGTGAGTCTCACGCTAGTGTTATGGCCAAGAGATCTTTGTGGTTGGTAGTGCGGTCAAGTACCTTTGAGTGCCTAAATCTGAGGAGAGTTGTGCTTTGTAGAAGCGAGTTTGGTCCAACCGAGGGACCATGAGTTGGATGCCTATGAGATGAGTTGGATGCTTATAAGACGAGTTGGATGCCTATGAGATGAGTAGGATGGCTTATGAGAGGAGTTGGACGCCTTATGTGTAAGCACACTTGGTAGAGACTTGGTATAAAGTAAGTTCGGTTTGGCATTGTTATGTTTTAGCAGAGCAGGGTTGCCACTGCTTCGTGTATTGTGTGGAGATGGAACTTTTGGTGTTCCTTTGGTTGATTGTGTCTCTGCCAGAAGTTAGTGTTGCCTTTTGGAAAGCACCTGTTAGTCTTGGATCTCTGAAGGAAGGTTGAGAGTTGTGTACACAAGTGTGTTTTGTGTAGTTCGTTATGGTGGCGAGAGTTTCAGAACCATGTAAGGTTTGCATGGGAGAACTGTGCTCAGTTCTTGGAGAAGTTGGACTCCAGGTGGATGTTGTAAGGCTTTAGTTGAGGTTGTGAGGATACCGTGCTCCTAGTTGGGTTGTTGCTTAGGCAAGATTGTTATGTTGAACCTAAGCTTGGTTGGTGGAACCTCTTGTGTTCATGGTTAGAGTTCAGATGGTACTGAACAAATGGTGGTTGTAGTGAAGCCGTGTAGTTCCTGACCGTAGTTGCTAAGGGTATTGCTCAGAATCCTTGGAAGCTACGATGTGGCTGATGCTTTGAGTAGGAGGATGACACATTCTGAAGCATTTCTGGTCTTTTTGGTTTCGAGGTTCCGAGCAGGCCAGCATGGTTGTGATGCTGGGAAAAGGAGTTGTTTTTCAGGCAGTTGGCTGTTAGACCGTTATACGACAGTGTGTGTCGAGGGTTGCCGAAGAACCTTAGCTGTGGAGAGCCTCACCAGTGCTCAGTCAGGCCCAGGTAGTGAGTTTCAGTTGGCAAGCCGGAGTCATGTAGGTTGTAGCCTCGGGTGAGTTGCTGGCAGATTTGGTAGGCTAGCATGCCGGAGTTTGTTTGGAGTAGAGTCCGGATTGGTTCCGGTGTGGTGGCAAGTTGGTGCTTGGTGTTGACCAAGGTGTGGTTTTGAGTTGCTAGAAGTTAGTTTTGCTCGTGGGGCAAGTGGTTTTGCCCTGGCGGATGTCTTTCCTGTTTCCAGAGTTTGAGGGTTGCCCTTATTTGGTGTTTGGGGGTGAGTCTTCTCTTGCCCGTGGTTGGTGGTCCAGTCTGTGGTGGACCCCTTGTTGTTGCCTCTGGGAGACTTGGGTGTTGTTGCTTTAGCTGAGCAAGACAGCGAGCGTGTGTGGAGCTCTCTGTCCTTCGGTTGTCCGCTTGTAAGGAACTGGTTCCCCTTTGGAGTTATCAGGTTATTCCTTTGTCTTGGAGTTGGTGGTAGTGGTGCTAGCTATGGGGTGAAAGTTTGTTGGCTGCTTGGAACCAGTTGTTTGTCCAGTTAGGCGGACTCCTGAGTGGTGTTCTGGAAGTTGTGGTAAGGGTTGTTCTGCCTCCTATGAGTGTTTGGCCTAGTTGGTTAAGGTTTTTGTGTGTTGGCATGGGAGCTGTTGCACCTTTGTAGTGAAGAACCCCCTTTGTATCAGCTGTGGGTTGAGGTTGCACCATTGTGGCTGGATTAGGGTCTTGACCTTTTGAGGGATCCTTGCGGGTTAGTGTAGCTTGCTCTCTCCCAGCCATTGTTGGTATTCTTGTTCTTGGTAGTTGGTGTTAACCGGGTAGTGGCGTCTTGTTTGTGAAGTTTCGGTGGGAAGGTGTAATAAGCCTAAGCTAGAGGATTAAGCCTGTATGTGTTATCGTTTGGACTTGTGAGATGTGTTTCGTATTTGAGGCAAGCTTCGTTCCATTGCTTGCATGGAGGTAAGTTTGGTGGAGGGAGCCCTCTGGGGCCCGGTTGTTGGCAGGCTGACTGTCCAGCCAGTGATTTGAGTCAAACTAGAGTTGTGTGGATTGGCATAGCTATGCAGTTTGTAGTTGTGTGAACTTTTGGGTGCGTAGCACTCAAGTTGTTGGTTGTAGGAGTCCGTGTGGAAGCTGGCAGCTGGTTGAGGTTGTTGTGTGAGTTCGGATTTGGAGGATTGGTTTCAGTAGCTAGAGCTCGCACCTCGTTTCGTGTGCAGAGGATATTTCTTTGGAGTAGAGGCATGTCAGTTTCAGGCTGGAGTTGTTGGCACCAGGGTGTGGCAACAAAGGTTTTTCTAGGCAGTGCGTTGATGAACCGTGGTTCTGGAGAGCGTTGTTAAGAGGCTTATGAGCTGAGTGCAGTCCTGTAGTGTTTTCAGCCTCTGACCGATGGCCTTTTGGGAGGAGTGAGCCGGATCCTTCAGAACTTGTTGTGAGCCGGTGTTTCCGTGGTTAGGCAGCGGGAGACCAGTGTTGGTTTTATGAGTTTGCCTTGGGTAGCAGTTCCTAGTTGTGAGTTCATATAGTTCCGTTGAGGCGTTGTATTGCAAGTGTTGCAGGTTTCTAGTGTTCTGTGAAAAGGTTGGTGGCCGTCAGTTTTGTTTTGGGTCCTGAGTTGTTGTAGCTGACCAGCAGTGCAGTGCAAAAGTGTAGAGCTCGTATGTTGGTAGCCCAGAGCAGGCAGAAGTGTTACGCCGGTGTACGGCGTCGATTTTTAGAGTTTGAGGCTGGACAGTGCGTGTTTTTAAGGTTGCACCGATGTGAGGTGTTTTGAGGTTTGGTAAGCGTGGGAAGTTGAGTCCCCGTTTTGTTGGTCCGTTTGAGATTCTTGAGAGGATTGGCAGAGTTGGGTATCGGTTAGTTCTTTCACGTCATTGTCAGCCGTATAGTGCTTTCATGTATCGATGTTGGGGCAGCATGTGTCGGACCCATTGCTCATTGTGGACTTTGAGCCTTTGCAGCTGATTGAGGATTTAAGCTTCGAGGGGAAGCCTGTGAGTATTCTGGTCTTTGAGACGAAGACGTTGCATAATCGTGAGGTCCGTTTGGTAAAAGTTCAGTGGAGGAGTAAGAGTTTAAAGGAGGTCGCTCGTGAGCGGGGAAGACGGGATGAGATTGCAGTATCCTGTGCTGTTTCAGTCTTAAGGACTTTCGAGGACGAAAGTCATAAAAAGGAGGGAATATTGTAACGGCCCAGGTTTCCATCCCAGTCTTCTAGGTATGCCCTAGGGGTATTTTGGTAATTTGGTCGGGCCGTCAGGCTTTTATATCTTTTTCGATTACTAAAATTATTGGATGGGTTTATGTAGGTTTTTGAGGCTTTGTGGATGGGTTTGAGCAAGGATAGATGCAAAAGTTAAAATAAAGGAAAATTGTGTTGCTGCCGGGGTTCGAGCCAAGGTGGCCTTGTGTTCTAGAGGAGAGCCTTGCCAAGTGAGCCACCATGTGTTATTGTTACTCTTTCCGCGTCATATCTTAGTTACCCTTGGATCTTTGGAGTTTGGGTGCATTTGGTTAAATGAAAAAGAAATTAGGTTTTTTTGTTCTTCTTCTCCAAACTCCATGGCTGCCCAACCTTTTTCTCCCTAGCTCCCAAGCCGAGCTCCTTCTCCCCTTGTAGCCCCGTAGTTCGTGCGTCGTCCCGGCCGAGCAGCCCAGCTAGGCGCCCGGTAGCAGGCTGCCTAGATGTAACGACCCAGGTTTTCATCCCGGTCTTCCAGGTATGCCCTAGGGGTATTTTAGTAATTTGGTCGGGCCGTCAGGACCGTTTATGTCTTTTTCCAGTTGCTAAAATTATTGGATGGATTTATGTAAGTTTTTGAGGCTTTGTGGATGTGTTTGGGCATGGGGAGATGCAAAAGGAAAATTGTGTGTTAAAAGTGTGTTTGGTGGGTTTCGAACCCAGGTGGTCTGAGAAGTCAGGTGGGTGGTGTGGCCAGTTGAGCTATGGAGAGCTCTTGTTACTCTTTCCGCGTCATATCTTAGTTACCCTTGGATCTTTGGAGTTTTGTGCATTTGGTTAAATGAAAAGAAATTAGGTTTTGTGTTTTCTTTCCCAAAACTCCATGGCCGCCAACCCTCTTCTCTCCCAAGCCCCTTGCGTGATTTTTCTTCCCTTGCGGCCCAGCGCTGCTCGTTAAAGCGACCCAGCGACCAGTGCAAATTGCCGGTCGGCGGCCAGCCGAGTCGCACCAGCGGCCCAGCGCCAGCAGCGAGCGCCCAGACGCCTAGGCGCCCAGCGAGACGCAGCCAGAGCCCGAGCCGTCGCGGCCGCCCAATGAGGCGTCGCGAAGACCCGATCCGCGCGTCCGTCGCGTCGCGGCCGTCGCATCACACCGCTTCGCCGCCGCCAGCGCCGCCGCCATCGCCAGGCCGAGCTCGCGTCTGCGTCACGATCCGCGCCCGTCGTCGCGTCTCGCGCCCGCGCGCGCCTCTCGCGTCTGCGCCCGTCACCCGTCCGCGTGTCCGTCCCAGCGCGTCCCGCGCCTAGCGCGCCATCCACGCCCAGCGCTTTGTCCGTCTGCAGCCGGCGCCAGATGTCGCCCATTTACCGCCATCAGCGCCCATCCGCGCCAGCCAAGCCCCCCGCCGCCGTCTTTGCTGCCGCCGTCCGTCGGGTCACCACAGCATCGCGTGAGTTGCTCCCGAGCCGAGCCCTATTTATTTTATTATATTTAAGCCTTTTGAGTGTGATTATCATTATTTTTGTTAGGTTCTCTGTAGCTAGCTCGGGTTCGATCGCAGCTTAGGTTTTGTGTGTAGTTGCCCCGACCAGGTAAGGATTTCTTACCGGGGTTGTGTGGACCCTGCGATGTTCTATGTGATTGATGTTGTATGTTTGTTTGTGATTATCGGCATGTATAGTTTAGGTGCTCTGCTTGCAATTCTCGACTAGCATGACTTCGTATGTTGTTCTCTCATGTTAGTCCATGCTAGGTTGTTCCGTTCGGCATGCTCATATTCATTCTTGTTCTGTAGTACCATGCTAGGTCTGTTGTATTCTTTCGAGCACGTATTGGATTGTTTGCGATTGTTAAGGCGGGTTAGAATTGGGTAGATAGCATCATCCGGGCCCGATGCATAAAGTATCTTGCATCTATGGCAAGGGCGTTCGAGACGATTCTCCGTCCTTGGACCCCGTGAGGATTAGCTATCCCAACCGGTAGGCCCTGCAATCTTGGGTGAGGGTGGTAGTCTAAGCGATACCCCAACGGTCGGGATGATGACTTGGCAATGCCTAGTCCCTGATCGACACGTCCTCGGCGTGTTCGGCCGTAGCCCTTGATTGCCACTGTTAAGGTAAGGACGGCTTCTGGTGTAAGCCTACCATGACCCGTTCCTTAGCCTCAAAGTGCGGTGGTACAGTGACATAGTTCACGTGTCCGTCTCTCACACCCCTATGTCGTCGCTGACACCGATCCGAGTTTTAGTTAGGCGTGGTATCCGGATATGGGCAACTTGCCACTGGACCCGGCACCCCATAGTCCAGTAGAAGCACGCGGTGCATGCTTACGCTCATTACAAATGTCGGCCGGAGAGCTCCTCGGGATCTTGAGCTAGTGCACCTTTCGTGCTCGGCGATGAAGCGGTGAGGCCGCAGCATGCAGCGCTTTGTTTAGCGACTTGTTGAGGTATCCAGATAGATTCGGATGCCCCGGGACATCGTTCGCAGGGGAAGGCGAGCTTAGACTCCGTTGGCCATTTGTGGCCCGGGGCTTGTCTTTTTTTCCCCTAGTGAGAGGGTGGAGGTGCTTCGTGCGGATCGCCAAGATGTTGATCGCACCCGCAGGAGCGGGCGCTTGGCATGTCCGACCGAGGAGTTGGACCGATCGTGTTGATGTTGAGGCCGCGTCCAGTGGTTGTTAGGCCCGCATGCGGTTTGGCCCCGGCAGCTGAGTTGCCTCCTAGAGGAGGGGCGAGGCTAGCAACGCCTCGAGTGAGACTCCTTGAGCAGAGTGTGCTCCAACCATGAGAGATTTGATGGCGGAGTCTTTAGCTATCGAGAGCGAGACCCAGCGCGGTTGTAGCGCGTAGTGAGGAGTCCCGGCACGAGATAGCCCAAATGACAGAGTTTGTTTCAAAGATTTTCCCCAGTAGCTCTTGTAGCCCCGGAGGTTCCCGGAGGGCATGATCAAGCAGGTTTATTCAGATGAGTTTGTTGGCGTTGATGGAGACGCCCGGGTTGGCAAATGGATGCCTGTAGAGCTCGATGTTTTAGTAAGTCCCTCTTTGCTAGTAGTAAAGTAGTTGGCCGAGTTTGAGTTTAGCATCCGTGTGTGGGATGCCCCATTGCTCGAGGGCCGAGGTGTGCCGTTCTGTCTTTGTTTGGTTCATCGGATGGTGGTGGAAGTCCCTTGTGAGAGGTGGACTAGCGAGTCTCCACCAAGTGGCCCGATTGTTTGGCAAGTTGCCGTGTTAGTGGCTTGAGGCGGATGAAGGGTCATCTTTGCCCCCTTGCGAGCCTCTTTGTTGTTTAACAGCCCAACTTCCTCGGATGTGGATTTGGTAGTAGTAGCACTTGAGATGCATTGGTTGGTGTGCCACTTTGGCACTAAGTCCGTTCGAGCTTGAGTTTGGCTTGGGCATAGCGAGATGGTTCTATGCCGTTCGGAGTTCAGCGTACTCCTTTAGCCTTGGATCTGTTTATGGCGCTTGCACCCGTTTAGGTCGTGCCGGAGGGCTAGTTCGGTGGTAGTCGATGGACTACAAGCGAAATGATGCTCGAGAGGAGCCGAGCCTCTTCCCAGTGTTTACGGAGGTTGAGTAAGTCGCCGAGTTGCGGTTGGTAGCTGTTCATGGTGCGCGTGAGTCTCGCGCTAGTGTTAAGGCCAAGAGATTTTCTTTGTGGTTGGTAGTGCGGTCAACTACCTTCGAGGGCCTAATCGAGGAGAGTTGAGCATCGTAGATGCGAGTTTGGTCCAAAGAGAGGATCTCGAGTTGGATGCTCATGAGATGAGCCGGATGCCTATGAGGCGAGATGAGTGATGCCTTGCGAGAGGTTTTGGATGCCTTAGGGGTAAGCACCCTTGGTTGAGGCTTGGTACAAAGTAAGTTTGGTTTGGCATGATTATGCTTTGGTAGAGCAAGGTTGCCTCAGCTTCGAGTATCGTGTGGAGATGGAACTTTTGGTGTTCCTTGGACTGTTTGTATCTCTGCCAGGAGCTAGTGTTGCTTTTTGGGAAAAGCGCTTGTTAGTCTTGGATCTCTAAAGGAAGGTTGAGAGTTGTGCACACAAGTGTGTTTTGTGTGGTTCGTTCCGTGTGGCGAGAGTTTGAGATCCATGTAGGGTTTGCTTTGGGGATCTAGTGCTCGGTTCTGGAGAAGTTGGACTCCAGATGGATGTTGTAAGGCTTTGGTTGAGGTGGTAAGGATACCGTGCTCGTGGTATCAAGTTGTTGCTTAGGCAAGATTTGTTAAGTTGGACCTAAGCTTGGTTGGTGGATCTTTTTGTTGATCGTTGGTTGGAGTTCAGTTGGAAACTGAACAAGAGCGTGATGTAGCTAAGCCGCGTGGTTTACGATCGTCATGGTGAGAGAGTTGTTCGGATCCTTCCTTGGATAGGAGTTATGTTGTGGTTAATGTCTGAGTAGGAGGATGACGCATTCTGTAGCGTTTTGGGTCCTCAAGGTTCCCAAGGAGTTGGAGTGGGCCAGCATGGTTGGGATGCTGGAAATTGGAGTTGTTTGTTCAGCAGCGGTCCTGCATTAGATCGGTTCTTTGGCAGTGTGTGTGTCGAGGGGTTGTCGGAGAACCCTAGGTTGTGGAGAGCCTCTCCGAGAGCTCGGTCAGAGCCCAGCTAGTGAGTTTGATTGGCTAGCCGGGCGTGTAGTTTGTAGCCTCGGTGGAGTTGCTAGCGATCTTGGTAGACTAGCAAGCTAGTGTTTGTTTGGAGTAAAGTCCGGAGTGGTTTCGGTGTGGTGGCAAGTTGATGCTTGGTGTTGACCAAGGTGTGGATTGGCGTTGTTAGAGTTTAGTTTTGCTCGTGGGGCGAGTGGTTTGTACCATGTTGGTTGTTTTTCCTGTTTCCGGGATGTTGAGTTGCCCCGTTTGGCATTTGGAGGTTCATGCGAGATGGACCCTTGTTGCGCCCGTGAGATTAGATGTTGTTGCTCTGGTGGAGCAAGACGGTGGCGTATGTGGAGTTCTCTGTCCGTTGGTTGTCCGCTTGTAAGAGCCGTTTCCTTCGGGGAGTTGTCGAGTTACTCCCTTGGTCTTGGAGTTAATGGTGGAAGCGCTAGCTTGAAGGAAAAGTTTGTTGGCTTCTTGGAAGTAGTCGTTTGTCCGATTAAGCGGATTCTTGGATGGTGTTCTAGAGGTGCGATAAAGGTTGTTCTCGCCTCTTGTGAGTGTTTGGCCAAGATTTGGTTCGTTTGTTGTTTCGAGAGCTAGTTCGGTTCTAGGCGGGCGTTATACCCGAGGTCTTGTTCCTAGTCGATAAGTTTTGGGAGTTGACCCCTCCTCGTGCTTGAGCAAGTCTTTGTTTGTTTCGATTTGGTGGTCCGATTGGTTGAGTTTTCTCTTGGGTGTTGCTTCCAAGAGAGTTGGTTCTTGTTGCCTTGGGTTTGAGCAAGTCAATGAGCGTGTGTGGAGTTCACGCCCTTACCGAGTTTGCTTGCTTTGGGAAGTCGTTTCCCGTTTGGCGAGAGTCGGCTTAGCTCCCGAGTTGTGTAGTCGATCGAGTAGCGCAAATGGCCACCCCAATGAGAGGGTCCTCGCTTTGTGTTGTTAGCAAGCAAGAGTTGTTTGTTCCCGCAAGGGCGGAGGCGGCCACCAAGAGAGTTGAGTTGTTCGGCAAGTTGTTGGTTCTTTGGGGATTGAAGATTTCCTTTCCCTCTAGCCTCTGTGGTGGTTGAGTTGCTCCTTGGATGCCACCTCGAGTGATAGCTTGCGAGGTAGTCTTGCGGATTCGTGTGGCCCGAGGATCCGTAAGCTTTGAGGTTGTCGTTATCCGTTTTCCTTGTGAGGTTTTGGGAGTGGAGCTTCGATTGGAAGATGAGTTAGGCTTAGGCTTAAAGGGGAAGTCCTTTGAGTAGCCGCTGGATTTTAAGAGTTGAGTAGTAGCTTGGAGGCGGCGTTGCTCGTTATAAGTTTGGGTTGAGTTCTGCTGAGCAAGCCCTTCTCGGGCTTTGTTCCTAGTTGTTGTGAGTTCCCGGTTGGCGTTAGTAGAGCCGCGTTTGAGTGAGTTGGCACAGAGGTGCCGTGGCATTGGTTGGTAAGTCGTTGAGCTGTTTTCCTCAAGGTGTTGTGTCGCGAGATAGTCTGCGTGATGGTTTAGTCCTTGCTTCCCGAGTTTTCCTTGAAAGGAATGTTGGATGTTCCTTGCACAGCGATTTTCTCCTTAAGATGGTTGCTTAAGTGTTGTGGTCGTGTGCTAGTTGGAGAAGTTTGTCTTTTGGATCGATCGCGATTGGTGGTTCGTTTGTATCTCGTTAAGGTGTAGTCAAGGTTTGAGGTTTGTTGGTCTTTTGTGAAGTAAGAGTAGGCCGTTTAGTTTTGGAATCTGGAAGGTTCGATTGTTTGGCCATTTGTTGTAGGGTTGAGTTTGTTTGTTGACAAATTGTGCACGTGTTTTTATGTATCGATGTTGGGGCGGCATGTGCCGGACCCATTGTTCATTGTGGACTTTGAGCCCTTGCGGTGATTGAGGGTTTGGGCTTCAAGGAGAAGCCTATGAGTATTCTCGGTCTTGAGTCGAAGACGTTGCGTAGAAGTGAGATCCGTTGGTAAAAGTTTAGTGAAGGAGTCTCGAGTTCGAGCGGTAGCGCTCGTGGCGGGAAGGGCGGATGAGAATGCAGATCTGTGTTGTTTTTAGTCTTAAGGACTTTCGAGGGCGAAAGTCATAAAAAGGAGGAATATTGTAACGACCAGTGTTTTCATCCCGGTCTTCCGGTATGCCCTAGGGTATTTTAGTAATTTGGTCGGGCCGTCGGGACCGTTTTATGTCTTTTTCCAGTTGCTAAAATTATTGGATGGATTTATGTAAGTTTTTGAGGCTTTGTGGATGTGTTTGGGCATGGGGAGATGCAAAAGGAAAATTGTGTGTTAAAAGTGTGTTTGGTGGGTTTCGAACCCGGTGGTGCAGGAAGTCAGGTGGGTGGTGTGGCCAGTTGAGCTATGGAGAGCTCTTGTTACTCTTTCCGCTTCATATCTTAGTTACCCTTGGATCTTTGGAGTTTTGTGCATTTGGTTAAATGAAAAGAAATTAGGTTTTGTGTTTTCTTTCCCAAAACTCCATGGCCGCCCAACCCTCTTCTCTCCCAAGCCCCTTGCCGTGATTTGCTTCCCTTGTAGCCCGAGCGCCCCGCTCCGCCAACCAGCGACCAGCCGAGCAACAACGGTCGAGCAGCCAGCAGATCGCACAGCAATGACCCAGCGCCAGCGAGACGCAGCCAGCGCCAAGGCCGCGGCAGCCGCCAATGACGTCGCGGCACGACCATCCATCGTCCGTCGCGTCGCGGCCGTCGCATCGCGCCGCTTCGCCGCCATCGCCGCCTCGCCTGCGCCGCCATCCATCCGAAGCTCGCGTCCCGCGTCCGCGATCCAGCGCCCGTCGTGCGCGTCGTCGCGCGCGCGCGCGCCTCCGCGTCTGCGCGCTGCGTCGTCCGCGTGCCGCCGTCCCAGTCAGCGCGTCCGCGCGCTAGTGCGCCATCCACGCCCAGCCGCTGTCCGTCTGGGGCGCAGCAGCGCCAGATGTCGCCCATTTGCCACCTATCAGCGCCCATCGCCGCGCCAGCAAGAAGCCGTCTTTCGCGTCTTTGCCGCCGTCCATGGTCAGCCGCACTCATCGCGTGAGTTGCTCCTTGCCGAGCCCTATTTATTTTATTATATTTAAGCCTTTTGAGTGTGATTATCATTGTTTTTGTTAGGTTCTCGGTAGCTAGCTCGGGTTCGATCGCAGCTTAGGTTTTGTGTGTAGTTGCCCCGACCAGGTAAGGATTTCGAGCATGCTCATATTCATTCTTGTTCTGTAGTACCATGCTAGGTCTGCTGTATTCTTTCGAGCACGTATTGGATTGTTTGCTGATTGTTAAGGCAGGTTAGAATTCAGGTAGATAGCATCATCCGGGCCCGATGCATAAAGTATCTTGCATCTATGGCAAGGACGTTCGAGACAGTTCTCCGTCCTTGGACCCCGTGAGGGATTAGCTATCCCAACCGGTAGTCCCTGCAATCTTGGGTGAGGGTGGTAGTCTAAGCGATACCCCAACGGTCGGGATGATGACTTGGCAATGCCTAGTCCCCGGCAGTCGGCACGTCCTCAGCGTGTTCGGCCGTAGCCCTTGATTGCCACCTGTTAAGGTAAGGACGGCTTCCTGGTGTAAGCCTACCATGACCCGTTCCTTAGCCTCAGGTGCGGTGGTACAGGCTGACATAGTTCACGTGTCCAGTCTCACACCCTATGTCGGTGACACCGATCCGAGTTTTAGTTAGGCGTGGTATCCGGATATGGGCGACTTGCCACTAGACCCGGCACCCTCCATAGTGCTGTAGAAGCACGCGGTGCATGCTTACGCTCATTACAACGCCCGACCGGAGAGCTCCTCGGGATCTTGAGCTAGTGCACCTTTCGTGTCGACGATGACATGGTGAGGCCGGGACTCGTTTCGTATAGGGCGTATTGTGTGGTGGTTTTATTTCCTGACTAAGACCACGAGTTGGCATCCGAGGTCCAAGTGTGGACTTAAGCTATGTGCTCTATTCGTGTTTATACTCATAGCTTGCATACAATCTTCTAGATGATCATGTATATCGATTATTGTACCCGGTTGGGGATTTTTATTGAGTAATTCGTTACTCACCCTTATTGTGGTTTTCCACAGTAATCAAGCGGGAGACAGGATGGTGAAGGGAAGTCGTGATCATGGAATCCTCTTGTCATCTCTCGACCATTTTATTTTATCATGACCCTTGACTTTTGTTATTTCCCTGAATGCATGTAGACGGGCACGAACCCCAGGATGTTTTCTTACGTTTTATGGATTCCAAAGATATTTGTACTTGTTGATTGTCTAAATGGTTTAAATAAATCTCCGATCGAGTATGCTTTTAGAAATGTATGTTTTGGTTGTTGAATGTTTCGCTTTTTACTTGGGATCCAAATGTATTTTTCATAATGTCTTTTATTTTCACTACATGCATTGGGGTAAAGGTCCATTTAGAGCCCCTTTTGGGTCGGGTCTTTCTGATGAAGCGCGACGACCAGATCGCGGCCAGGCCGCCCGGATCGCCCGAGACGGCCCTGTCGCCGCGCCCACCACTGTCGCCGCGCATGCAACCGCCGTCATCGCGCGCACCAGCCCCGTTGAAGCCACCCAAATCGCCCGTCGCGATCGCCCGTGTCGCCGTCGCGCGGTATCGTGCGCTGTCTAGCGTCGCGACCTCTGCGCCCACAGCGCCCGATGCGACCTCGCGCGTCTTTGCTGCCCGTCCGCGTGTCAGCCGCACCGCGTGAGTTGCTCCCGAGCCAAGCTTTTTTATTTTTATTATATTTAGGCCTATGGATTGTGATTATTATTGTGTTTGTTAGGTTCTAGGTAGCTAGCTCGGGTTCGATCGCAGCTTAGGATTTTGTGTGTAGTTGCCTCCCAGCCAGGTACGGATTTCTTACCGGTGTGGTGTGGGCCCTGTGATATTATATGTGATTGATGTTTGTATGTTTGTTCGTGTTTATCAGCATGTTTAGCGATAGGTGTTCTGTTCTGAATTCCTGACTGGCATGATTCCTTATGTTGTTTCTCATGTTAGTCCATGCTAGGTTGTTTCGTTATGGCATGCTCGTATCTGTTCTTGTTTCGTAGTATCATGCTAGGCTCGTTGTATCTGTTGAGCACGTATTGGATTGATATGATAGGTTAGAGTGTAGGTAGGTAGCATCATCCGGGCCCGAATGCATAAAGTATCTTGCATCCATGGCAGGGACGTACGAGGTAGTACTCCGTCCCTGGACCCCGTTAGGGTTTAGCTAACCCGACCGGTAGGCCCTGCAATCTTGGGTGAGGGTGGCAGACTGTTAAATGCCCCAACGGTCGGGATGATGACTTGGCATTGCCTTGTCCCCGGCAGCCAGCACGTCCTCAGCGTGTTTGGCAGTAGCCCCTGATTGCCACCTGTTAGGGCAAGGACGGCTTCCTGGTGTAAGCCTACCAAGACCGGTTCTTTAGCCTCAGGTGCGGTGGTTCAGGCTGACATAGTTCATGTGTCCAAGTCTCACACCCCTATGTCAGTGACACCGATCCAGAGATTTAGTTAGGCATGGTGACTGGACCTAGGCAGCTTGCCACTAGACCCGGCACCCCCCAAAGTCTGCAGTAGCATGCGGTGCGCGCTTACGCTCATTACAACGCCCGACCGAGAGCTCGCGCGGGATCTTGAGCTAGTGCACCTTTCGTATCGGCGATGAGCAGTGAGGCCGAGACTTGTTTCTCGTATAGGGCGTATTGTGTGGTGGATTTTCCGGACTAAGACCCTGAGTTGGCATCCGAGGTTTGTAAGTGGATTTAAGCTATGTGCTCTATTCTGTGTTTATATTCATAGCTTGCATATCTTTCGGCTAGATGACCATCTATATCGTATTGTACCCCGATTGGGGATTCTTACTGAGTAATTCGTTACTCACCCTTATTTTTGTGGTTTTCCACAGGTAACCAAGGTGCGAGACAGGATGGCTGAAGGAGGAGCTGTGATCATGTAAGAACCCGACCCAAAACATGGTCCTAAACCTGGGATCTTACTCAGCATGCAAGTTAAATATGATAACAAGCGGTTTAGAGCTTATATTTAAAAACCTTTCAAAACATATGAGAAGGGGGAGCCCTTAAAACATAACCAACAATTTTCATTTTAAACAATCCAACAAAGTAAAACAACTTTGGCAAGTGTTTAATAAAATGTACAATACAATTTAAGCAACGTTTTAAACAATGTTCCCCTAGGACTCTGTTCATCTACATGCTTTGAATAAACAATGCAATAATAAAAGACAGAGTGCTTGGCGGTTCCCCATGATCAATCGGCTCCTCCGCTAGCCCTCCCCGGTGTTGTCCCAAGTTACCCGAAAGATAAATAAGGGTGAGTATAAACATACTCGGTAAGAATCCCAACCGGGTACAATACGATACATCAGGTCATCTAGCACCTCAACATGCAAGCAAACAGACTATCAACACGGATCATAACTCAACGAGCTCATAAAACAAGATCTGAAACATCGGAAGTCTCTTACTTCCGGAATCATCGGAAGTCTCCTACTTCCGGCCTAATGATTGGTTCTCATAACCAATCCCGGGACATCTCCGAGGGTCTTTCTCCCTCGGCCAATTGATCACTCAAAACCGATCCCAAAGATGTCCGACACCCTCGGGTCTTTCTCCTCGACCATATGATCGACTCAAAAGCCGATCCCAATGGGTGTCCTCAAGGGCCTCTTACCCTCGCTATAAATCTGACTATCGGAGAGTACCCAAGTCCGGCTCTAAACAAGAAGGAACTGGTGTACTCACGAACATTAGCCCGGGAGCTCTCCAACCAGGCTACTAACGCGTGTGTGCGCGCACCGCATGCTCTTCTCGCAACCGGCGTAAATGCGGGGCCTAAGGGCAAACTACGCGGGCAGTGCGCATGCCTAAGACTCGGAAACGGTGTCACCGAACACGAGAGTCGCGAGGCCCTCGGCACTCATCTGTGCGGCTGTACCACCGACTGAAGCTAAGAACCGCCAAGGCGGGCTTGCACCGTTGGCGGGGGTTCCGCTCTAGCGAGCTAGAAACTAGGCTTATGCCGATGTGGTAGCTACATCCACATCGGCTCACGGGAAGCAATGTACGTTATGCTTCGCTCTACTCCCGACCGGTGGGGACAAAGTGCGTTATGTCCGCTCTCGGCCTCTGGATGATGACAAACCCTACTACGCTATCTAAGAATACCGAGTAAATCAATGATTCTGGCTAGCAAGCAATGACCGACATCAATCACGTTTACCTAGCATGATACTACAACTTAAACAGAATCACAAGCATGCCGGAAGAACAAACCTAGCATGGCACTAACATGTAAAATCAACAATCATGCTAGCAAGAGATCAAACAAAGTCGCCTATCACTATCATGCTCATAACAATCAAGCAAACATACAAGGCACAATCGAGATATATCGCAGGGTCCACACAACCACTGTAAGAAATCCTTACAGGACAAGCGAAAATAATCACAAATCAACCAAGCAATCCTCGAGCCTCTAATCGAACCCAAACAACCTAAACATAAAATAAAGCACCCAAATCAAATACATAAAACAGCCCAAATAAATCCCTAAACAAAGCAGACCAACAAATCGGGGCCCAACGAAGAAAAGACTCGGAAATACCATCCGAGAAGCCACAAGGCTCGGGCCAACCAA
Source organism: Sicyos edulis (assembly GCA_036507275.1). NCBI lineage: Eukaryota > Viridiplantae > Streptophyta > Magnoliopsida > Cucurbitales > Cucurbitaceae > Sicyos > Sicyos edulis. Next base: position 22,792,305 of record CM071855.1, on the reverse strand, counting down.
AGACACAACAGCAAATTTGCGCGCGAGAGCACTGGCCAAGGGCGCCAGCACAGCGCCCCAGCACCGGGCGCAGGCGGGGCCCCGCGCAGAGCACGCGCGCGGGCTGGGTGAAGCAAAGCGCGACGGGCGCGGCTCGAGCTCGGCTGGGCGGCGACACACGGCGCGCTTGAGACAGAGGATTCCGCGCGACGCGGCGCGCTGCGAAGCGGCGACGCGACGCGACGAGCTCGGGGCGCTCGGGAAGGCACGACGACCTACAGGGGCTAGCGACTCGGTGCGGCCAGGGCTCGGGCGACTCGACACGGACCTGGGCGACACGGAGACGGCCTGGGCGATGCCGATCTGGGCTCGGCGCGACCAAGGCGAGGGCGATGCAGATCTGGACTCGGCGCGACCAAGGCGACACGAAGATGGCCTGGGCGATGCAGATCTGGGCTCGGCGCGACTAGGGCGAGGCGGCGCGATCGGGGCGCCAGGGTGGCTCGACGGCGCGCGCATGGGTGAGCTGGGCGGCCTGGAGCGAGGGCGCGGCTAGGGCTGGACGATGCAACGCATCTGGGCGCACCTGGGCTAGGCGATGTAGAGCGTCTGGTGCGGCGTGGCTGGGCAGGGCTATGCTGGGCTGAGCGGTCTGATGCGGCCAGGGTGTGGTGCGGCTAGGGTTGGGCTTTCTTGGTGAGGTCGGCTAGGAGAGAGAGAGAGAGAGAGAGAGAGAGAGAGAGAGAGAGAGAGAGAGATTGCAAAACAAGGGGAAAGGGACTTTCTTGATTTTTCTTCCCTTTTCCTAATTTAAATAAGTCTTAAAGTCCTTAAATCCCATTTCCCGGCTTCCTCCTTCAAGACCCGGCTGAAGCAACCTTTTCCAAACAATAACTCTCACTTAAACAAACTCCCGAATCATCTCTAAGGGCCTGGGCTCGAATCCCAAAGGAAACACCCAAACAACGATCACTTTGCCCAAAACCCAAATCACAACCGAACTCCCAAACGAATACCCCAAACATCTCGGGACTCGTAGCCACCAACATACAAGCCTTAACAAAGGCAGGAGCTGCCTCGATGCTCTGAAAATCCACAAATCCTGCCCGGGGAGCAAAAGACCAAAATACCCCTAAGGGTCAAAACAGCTCTAACGGCCCAACCGAACCACTGAATCTGAACCGGAAGCACCTCGAGAACTGGAATAGAAAACTGGGCCGTTACAGATCATGGGAACCTGCTGTCATCTCTGACTTTTTATATTATGACTCTTGTCTTTTTATTTCCCCTGAATGCATGTAGTCGGGCACGGAGCCCTAGGATGTTTTCTCAATGTTTTTGTGGATTCCAGCATTGTTGTATCTGAGAAGGTTTTGAATGATTTTAATAAATCTCTGATTAGAGTAAACTTTTGGAAATGTATTTGTCCTGAAACAGGTGCTTGGAGACAGGACGAGTTTCATGAAAGCTGTATTGATTTACATTTGAATCTTTGAATGTTTTAATTTTAATTGGAATATGAAATCATATTTGTATATTGTCCTTACTTTGAATGCATGCATTGGGGTAAAGTGTAACGACCCAGGTTTTTCTTCCCGGTCTTCCAGGTATGCCCTAGGGGTAATTTGGTAATTTGGTCGGGCCGTCAGGGTCGTTTGTGTCTTTTCCAGTTACTAAAATTATTGGATGGTTTTTGTAGGTTTTTGGAGGGGTTTGTGGTTTGGTTTGAGCAAGGTTTGATGCAAAAGTAAAAATAAAGGAAATTGTGCTACAGTTGGGGTTTTGAACCCGGGTCTCCTGGGAAGCTTGTAGAGATGTGTGCCAATTGAGCCATTAGGTGCTCTTGTTGTTCTTTCTGCATCACATCTTAGTTAACCTTGGATTTTGGAGTTTTGGTGCATTTGGTTAAATGAAATAGAATTAGGTTTATTCCATCTTCTTCTCCAAATCTCCTCTTGGCCGCACAAGCTCTCCCTCTCCATAGCCTTTGCCGATTCTTCTTTCCCTTGCATCTCCTTGGGTTCGATCATCATCATTCCGGGTAAGTCTTCATCCACTTCATCTCCTCATTTGGTTTTTTATGCTGGCCGAAGGTAAGATGTAGAGTGTTGTGTGTGTTTGTGTTGATTGCGGCCCAGTAGAGAAGCGACCATCGTCGCCGTCCACCGGCCGCGGCCCCTTGCCCGGATCTGTTGAAGCGGCCCCTGCCGCCGCGCCCGGCGGGCGGCAACTTCGCCCGAGATCCACCGTCGCGAGACCTCCCGCGCCGCCATCGCTCACGGTCGCCCAGGATCCGTTGAGCGGCCCTGCCGTCGCACGGATCGCCCAGAATCTGTTGAAGCAGCCCTCCCGCGACGCCAACGCTCGCGGATCGCGCCCAGCGAGACGCGAGACGCCAGCGCCAGCGCGCGCGCTTTGCCCGGCTTGTTCGCCCCGCGCCCAGCCGCGTCCGCGTCGCTGTCGCCACGCCCGCGCCGCGCCGCGCCGCCGGCCCGGCTCTGCGGCACGCCCGAGACGCTTCGCCCGCGCGCGCGCGTCCTGCCGTCTTGCCGTGCAGCGCGGCCAGCCAGCGCGCTGCCGCCCGTCTGCGTGCAGCGCGCGCCGGCGCGCGCCACCTGCCGTCTTGGTGCAGCGCCCGGCCGGCGCGCGTCCCCCCGTCTGTCGTGCGGTAGCGCGCGGCGCGCCACCTGCCGCGCCGGCTTGCCAAAGCCAGGCTCCAAGCTCGTGTCGCGTGTGCGCGTGAGTTCCCCGAGCCGAGCTTGCCGTTCTTTTGTTGTTTAGACGTTGTAGATGCTGATTTTTATTGGTTTGCTAGGTTCCCGCTCGCTAGCTCGGGATTGTTCCAGACTTAGGATTTGTGTGTAGAAGCCTCCCCGACCAAGGTAAGGATTTCTTACCGGAGTTGTGTGGGCCTGCGCGGTATAGTTGTGATTGTTGTTTTGTATGCACATGTATGATTATTAGCATGTTTAGCCCTAGGTGCTCTGTTGCTCAATTCTGATCGCATGAACTCTTGTATTGTTTCTCATGTTAGCCCATGCTAGGTTGTTCCATTCTCGCATGTTCGATATCTGTTCTTGCTTCGTAGTATCATGCTAGGTTCCTTGTATCTGTTGAGCACGTATTGGACCGCATTGATTGAATTGTTATTATTGCTATGGTTTAGAGTTCGTAGGTAGCATCATCCGGGCGGATGCATAACGTAACTTGCATCCCCGACGCGGGGGCGTGCGAGATGGTACTCGTCCACGATCCGTTAGGGTTTAGCTAACCCTAACGGCGGGCCCTACAATCTTGGGTGAGGGTGGCGATTGTTAAATGCCCCAGCGGTCGGGATGATGACTTGGCATTGCCTCGTCCCGGCGATCGGCACGTCCTCGGCGTGTTCGGCCGTAGCCCTTGATTGCCACTGTTAGGGCAAGGACCGCTTCTGGTGTAAGCCTACCACGACCGGTTCCTTAGCCTCGGAGTGCGGTGGTACAGTGACATAGTTCACGTGTCCGTGTCTCACACCCCTATGTCGGTGACACCGATCCGATTTTAGTTAGGCATGGTGATCGAACACGGGAAGCTTGCCACTAGACCCGGCACCCCCGAGTTTGCGGTGGCATGCGGTGCGCGCTTACACGCTCATTACGTACGCCGACCGAGAGCTCCTCGGGATCTTGAGCTAGTGCACCTTTCGTATCGACGATGAGACAGTGGCCGGGACTTGTTCCCGTATAGCGCGTATAGTGTGTTGTGGTATTTACGGACTAAGACCCTGAGTTGGCATCCGAGGTCCAAGTGTGAACTTAGCTATGTGCTCCGCTCTGTGTTTGTACTCATAGCTTGCATACATTCTTCTAGATGATCATGTATATCGTATTGTACCCCTGGTTGGGATTCTTACTGGGTAATTCGTTACTCACCCTTATTCGTGGTTTTCCACAGTAATCAAGGCGGGAGACAGGATGGTGAAGGGAAGGCGTGATCATGGAATCCTGCTTATCATCTCTGACTATTTTATTTTATCATGACTCTTGACTTTTGTTATTTCCCCTGATTGCATGTAGACGGGCACAGAGCCCCAGGATGTTTTCTTACGTTTTATGGATTCCAGCATATTTGTACTTGTGGATTGTTTTAATAGTTTAAATAAATCTCTGATTAGAGTATGCTTTTAGAAATGTATGTTTTGGTTGTTGAATGTTTCTGTTTTTACTTGGAATCCGAAATGTGTTTTTCATAATGTCTTCTATTTTCAATACATGCATTGGGGTAAAGGCCATTTAGAGCCCCTTTTGGGTCGGGTCTTTACATAAAGGCCCATTTAGAGCCCCTTTTGGGTCGGGTCTTTACAGAAGCAGTGCAGAAGATTAGAGCTCGTATGTTGACAGCTCAGAGCAGGCAGAAAAGTTACGCCGATGTTCGGCGTCGAGATTTGGAGTTTGAGGTTGGTCAGCATGTGTTTTTAAAGGTTGCTCCGATGCGAGGTGTTTTGAGGTTTGGTAAGCGTGGGAAGTTGAGTCCACGTTTTGTTGGTCTGTTTGAGATTCTAGAGAGGATTGGTAGAGTTGCTTATCGGTTAGCTCTACCTCCGTCATTGTCAGGGGTGCATAGTGTGTTCCATGTATCGATGTTGAGGCAGTATGTGCCGGACCCGTCACATATTGTGGACTTTGAGCCGTTGCAGCTGAATGAGGATTTGAGTTTCGAGGAGAAGCCAGTGGGGATCCTTGCCTTTGAGACAAAGACGGTGCGTAATCGTGAGATTCGTTGGGTCAAGGTTCAGTGGGGGAGTCAGAGTTCTGAGGAAGCCACTTGGGAGCGGGAAGACGAGATGAGATTGCACTACCCTGAGCTGTTCCAGTCTTAAGGACTTTCGAGAACGAAAGTCATAAAAAGGAGGGAATATTGTAACGGCCCAAGTTTTCATCCCGATCTTCCAAGTATGCCCTAGGGGTATTTTGGTAATTTGGTCGGGTCGTCAGGGTCTTCCAAGTATGCCCTAGGGGTATTTTGGTAATTTGGTCGGGTCGTCAGGGTCGTTTATGTCTTTTTCCAGTTGCTAAAATTATTGGTTGGATTTAGGTGAGTTCTTTAGGCTTTGTGGATGGGTTTGAGCATGGATAGATGCAAAAGTAAGAATAAAGGATAATTGGGTTGCAGCTGGGATTCGAACCTAAGTCTCCGGGAAAGCCTGTAGGGATGCGTGCCAATTAAGCTATGGAGAGCTCTTGTTGCTCTATCCGCGTCATATCTTGATTAACCTTGGATTATTGGAGTTTTGGTGAATTTGGTTAAATGAAAAGAAAATAGGGTTTTTGTTCCTTCTTCTCCAAAACTCACTTGCCGTCCAAGCTTGTCTCCCTAGCCGTCCAAGCCGATTTTCATCCCATTTGCATCTCCGTGGTTCGATCGTCCTTCCGGGTAAGTTTCTTCGTCTCTTCGTCTTCTCCGATTAGAACTCTTGCTGGCCAAATGTAAGTGGAAGAGTGTGGGTGTGTGTGTGTGTTTGATTGCAGCCAGCCGAGAGGATCCCCAGCCAGCAGCCCCTCTGTCGCAGCTCTCCAGCCGGCCAAATTGCGCCCAGATCGCTCCCTGTCGCGCCCAGCAGCCGAGCCAGACTGCCCGGAATCGCCCAGCCCCTTCGCTTCCTGTTGCGCTCAGCAGCAGGTGCTAGGCCGCCCAGAATCGCCCAACAGCCGACCAGATCGCCCAGCTCCCATCGCACGCCATCGCACGCCCAGCGCCCGCGCGCCCGTTGCAGCTGCTGCTCGTCCGCGTTCGCGTCGCACGCCCAGCACCCGCGCGTCCTCGCTCCGTGCCGCTCGCCCGCTCGCCCCGTGTCGCCGTGCCATGTGAGTGCTTTCGAGCCGAGCCTGTTTGTTTTATTATATTTTAGGGCTATGGTTGTGATTATTGCTATGTTTGTTAGGTTCTTGATTGTAACGGCCCAGTTTTCTATTTCGGTTTCCCAGGTGTTTCCGGTTCATTATTCGGATGTTCGGATGGGCCGTTAGAGCTATTTTAACCCTTAGGGGTATTTTGGTCTTTTTGCCCCCGGTAAGGGTTTTGTGGATTTTCAAGACTTCGGGGTCACTCCTGCCCTTGTCGAGGCTTGATTGTTGTTGGTTGCAGGACCCAAGAAGTTCGGGCCAGTTGGTTGGAAGTTTGGAGGTGATTTGGTAATTAACAAAATTATTGTTAATTAGAGTGCTTCCTTTGGGAATTGAACCCTTGACCTAACGGTTATTAGGAGGCTTGATTTAAATGGGTTTTTTTAAATGGAAAAGAATGCGTCAGCTAGGACTCGAAGGAGGAAAGCCTTGGGAAGGGATTTTGGACCACCCAAAGCCTATTTAATTTAGGAAAAAGGAAAAGAAAAGAGAAAAACCCTTATTCTTTCCCCTTCTCCCTCTCTCTGTCTCTCTCTCCTTGCCGACCTCACCAAGAAACCCAACCGAGCCGCACCGAGCCACCAAAGACACCAGCAGCAAGCGAAGCAATCATGCTCGCCGCCGCACCGGCCGAGCACCAAGACGCCCAAAGACAGACCCTTGCACATCGCCACAGACCCAGCCAAGCAGCCCAGACGCCCAAAGCCCTACATCGCGCCTGCGCGCCCAGCGCCCGTTAGCTTTGCTCGCGTCGCGCCCGCGCGCCCAGTCCGTGTCGCCGTGCCGTCTGCGCGCGCCCGTCTCTGCGCCAAGCCAGCGCACGTCTCGCCGTGCGATGCGTTCCTGCCTCGCACGCACGCGCCCAACAGCCTTCAGCGGTGCCCGCTCATCGCCAAAGGCGCCCAAAGACGCCAAAGAGCGCCTAGATTGCTCGCCTCTGCCACCCAACCTGCCTGCCCCTTGCAGCCGAGAGCCTAATTTTTGCCAAGAAAGTTGGGCTGAGACCTAGTGCTTTCTCGGTTGGTTGCTCGGGTTCGCTTAAAAGCTCGGGAGTCGCTTGGTTGGCTTATGGTAGTTATTTTCTGCTTGTTTCCATGTAAGGATTTCTTACCGTGGTTGTGTGGACAATGCGATGCCATCATGATTGTGCCTTGTATGCTTGGTTGTTGTTATGAGTATGTTAGCTATTGAACATCTTGTGTTTGAAATCTTGCTAGAATGTTGCTTGTTGTTCATGTTAGTGCCATGCTAGGTTTGTTCTTCCAACATGCCATGTCTTGTGATTGTATGAAATTTCCAGTGGGTAGGTTACATGTTTTCTCTTGCTTCCATATCGTGTTGCTCTTGTGTCCCCTGATATATTCTGTTAGTTCCATGCAAGGGGTTTAATTATCTTGGCATACCTTGTTCTATTTTATCCTGTTAGTTCCGTGCCAGGCAAAGGCGGGTGATGTATAGTGTAGAAGACTATAGGGGTAACTAGTTTAGGTCCCGCTCGGGTAAGACCCCGATGGACATCCGGAGGTGTAAGACCCTGATGGGCATCCTAGGTGTGTAAGTCCCTGATGGGCATCACTGAGTTGGAGGTGTAAGACCCTGATGGGCATCCTAGGTGTGTAAGTCCTTGATGGGCATCACTGAGTTGGAGGTGTAAGACCCCGATGGGCATCCTAGGTGTGTAAGTCCCCGATGGGCATCACTGAGTTGGAGGTGTAAGACCCCGATGGGCAGCCTAGGTGTGTAAGACCCCACTGGGCATCACTGATTCTGGAGGTGTAAGGCCCCGATAGGCATCCTAGGTGTGTAAGGCCCCACTGGGCATCACTGAGTCCTAGGTTGTGTAAGGCCCGAAGGGCAGTAGATGAAAGCCCTTGAATAGGCTCGCTCTAGAAGTAGCTCATAGCCTAATTCAACCGTTTTGCTCTAAGTCACTGTTTTATTTGCATGTATACTAGGGTGCTAGATGACTGATGTATCGTATTGTACCCCTGGGTTGGGATTCTTACCGAGTATGTTTATACTCACCCTTATTTCTGTGGTTTTTCCACGGTAACTTGAGACAACACCAGGGATGGCTAGCGGAGGGAGCCGTTTGATCATGGGGGCTACCAGAGCACTCATGCTGTTTATTGTTTGCATTTATTTATTCAAAGATGTAGATGGACATGAGTCCTAGGGAATGATGTTAAAGTTGTTTAAACTATTTTGAATGTTCTTTTATAAATACTGGCCAGGCTTATTTTACCTTGATTGGATTTGCTTATGAAATTTGTTGGTTATGTTTTAAGTGTTCCCCGTTTCCAAATGTTTTGAAAAAGTTTTAAATATGAGCACTAAACCGCTTGTTGAAATATTTAACTTGCATGCTGAGTGAGGACCTAGGTTTAGGACCGTATTCCAGGTCGGGTCCTTACAGTTGGTATTAGAGCTCAGAGTCATAGATTCTGTAGACTAACCAGCTTTGTAGGTTGTTGTCCCCATGTTCATCAGCACTCCGCGGCCGTCAGGTTTGTCTGAGTTCATTAAGCTAAGGGTTTTATTTTACAATACTGCACCTAGTATACATGTGTTACCTGTAAAGACCCAACCAGAAAACGGTGCTAAACCTAGGACTTTACTCAGCATGCCAGTGAAAAGCTTAAAAGGACCCAGCTAGGGTCGGTTTGTAAAACTTTTCAATTATAAGAGTGGAAAACATTAAAAACAAGTAAACATTCATTAGGCAAAAACGAACCATTCAAATTAAAACAGTGACTGATCAGTACTTTCCTTAAAAACATAAAATAGTTCAAATCATAGTTTTCCCTACGGACCTAAGTCCAACTACATGCTGAAATTCAAAAATAAAGTAAAATAAGACACGGCAGTGTCGGCGGCATCCATGATCTCCCAGCTCTCTCCGCTAGCCACCTCGGTGCTGTCCCAAGTTACATGTGGAAGAAACCACGATAAGGGTGAGTATAAACATACTCAGTAAGAACCCCCCGACCGGGGTACGATACGATGCAATCTATCATCTAGCAACCTAGTACACATGCCACAATTATCAACACGGATCTTAGCTCAACGAGCTCACAAGGCAAATCCGGAATCCTCGAAGTCTCCTACTTCCGCCCTAATGATTGGCTCTCAAACCAATCCCGGACATCTCCAAGGGTCTTTCTCCCTTGGCCACTTGATCAACTCTAAAACCGATCCCAAGATGTCCGACACCCTCGAGGGTCTTTCTCCCTCGACCAATTGATTAACTCTAAAGTCAATCCCAATGGGTGTCCTCAAGGGCCTCTTACCCTCGCTATAAATCTGGACTATCGGGAGAGTACCCGAAGTCTGGCTCTAAACGGGAAGGAATTGGTGTACTCACGAACATTAGCCCGGGGGAGCTCTCCGAACCGGCTACTAACGCGTGTGCGCGCACACCGCATGCTCTTCTCTGCAACCGGCATAAATGCGGGGCCTAAGGGCAACCTACGCGGGCGTGTGCATGCCTAAGACTCGAAACGGTGTCACCGAACACGAGTGAGTGCGAGGCCCTCGGCACTCATCTGCATGCAGCTGTACCACCGACTGGCTAAGAACTAAGCCAAGGCCAAGCGGGCTTGCACCGTTGGCGGGGTTCCGCTCTAGCAGGCTACAAACTAGGCTTATGCCAATGAGGTAGCTAATCCTCACTGGCTGCCGGGGGGAAGCAAGGTACGTATGCTTCGCTCTACTCCCGACCGGTGGGGACAAGGTACGTTATGTCCGCTCTCAGCCTCTAGATGATGACAAACCCTATCATACTAGCTTAGACTACCAAGTACGTGATTCCTGGCTAACATTCACAAAGACATCTGTTATACATAGCCTAGCATGATACTACGAGCTTAAAGCAGGAATCTCAAGCATGCTGGAAGAACAAACCTAGCATGGCACTAACATGTACAAAAAGGCAAAACATTCTAGCAAGAATTCAATCACTAGCTATCCTATCCACTAACATGCTCATAAAGGTAAACAAGCATACAAGGCACAATTAAGAAAGCATAGCAGGGTCCACACAACCACGGTAGGAAGTCCTTACCTGGAAACAAGTGGAGAATAGCTATCACAACCAAAAAGACCCTCGAGCTTAATACGAACTCGAGCAACCACCGAGAGGACACGGGCCTCGGCAGCAAGGAGGGTGGCTTGGGCGCTGGCGCTGGGCGCTGGGCGCGAGGCACGTCGGGCGGACGCGCAGGGCAGCGCGCGGGTGTGCGGCTGCAAGGCGACGCGCGAGCGAGCGGCTCAGCCCAGGTTGGCGCGCGCGCGAGGGTCGCGCTGAGCGCGCGGGGCAGCGTCGCGGCGGCGCGCGTCTGGCGCTGCGCGGCGCACCGTGGCGACCACGAGCGACGTCGGGCAGGTCTTTGGCGCCACGCGCGACGCCGGCGGCGATGGGTGTCGCGACAGTGGGGCTTCGTCCGCAGCGCGTCGATGCCGGGCGGCGGAGGGCCGGGCGCGCAGGGGCTGAGCGGGCAGGGGTGGTGCGATGGAGCAGGTGGTGCGTGCGGCTAGGGCTGGGTGGCTCGGGGGTGGTTCGATGGTGTGGCTAGGGCTGCTCGGCTAGGGTTTTAGGAGAGAGAGAGAGAGAGAGAGAGAGACGGCCAACAAAGGGAAAAATAGGGGTTTCTTGATTTTCCCTTCTCTTCCTTATATTAAATAGGGTTAGGAAACCTAAAATTCCCTTCCCAAGGATTTTTCTCTTGCGGGTCCCGGCTAAAGAAATTCTTTTCTCTTTTTTGTTCAAATTCTTATTTAAAACTCCAATTCCACCATCTAGGGCAAGGGTTCAATTCCCAAAGGATCCAATTAATTCCCAATTAATTTTGCTATTAACCGGGAAGGAAAACGGGGCCGTTACATTACCCTTGTTGGGTAGTGATAGTCCCGGTGAGGACTAGCTTTGTGTTTAGTATAGATCGCTTATGCTGAATACACATTGAGGAGCAGGGACGTTTGGTATTTCCAACCGAGAAGTTGGACTGCGCATGTTGATGATGAGACCACGTCCAGGGTTGTCTAGACCCGTAGGCCACCTTTGGCCCTGGCAGTTGAGTTGCCAAGAGAAGAGGTTAGAGGCTAGCATGCCTTAGAGTGAGACTCCTTGATCAAGGTGTGCTCCAGCCATGAGAGAATTGATGGCAGGTCTTTTACCTATTAGAGAGCGGAGACCCAGACACAGTTTGTAGCGCGTAGTGAGGAGTCCCGGGCACAGATAGCCCAGCTGACAGAGTTTATTTAGGAGACACCCCCCTAGTAGCTCTGGTAGCCCCGGAGGTTTCCGGAAGGGCTTGATCAGCAGGTTTATGCTGATGAGTTAGTTGGCGTTAATCGAGCCGCCGAGTTTGGCAAGTGGAAGCATGTAGAGCTGGATGTTTTTTAGAACCCACTGCTAGCAGCGAGGTGGTTGCCCAGGATCGAGTTTATCATCCGAGTGTTGGAACGACCTGGTGTTTAGAGGCCGATGACCTGATGTTCAGAGGCCAAGGCGTGCTGTTTTGGTGCTGTTTGATGCAGCAGTTTGGTGGTGGAAGTCCCTTGAGAAAGGTGGACTAGTAGAGTCTCCACCAGTCACCCGATCGATTGGCAAGTGCCGTGTTAGTAGCTTTTGAGGAAGATGTAGAGACATCTTGTGTAACGACCCAGGTTTTCTTCCCGGTCTTCCAGGTATGCCCTAGGGGTAATTTGGTAATTTGGTCGGGCCGTCAGGGTCGTTTGTGTCTTTTCCAGTTACTAAAATTATTGGATGGTTTTTGTAGGTTTTTGGAGGGGTTGTGGTTTGGTTTGAGCAAGGTTTGATGCAAAAGTAAAAATAAAGGAAATTGTGCTTTGTCATACTGGGGTTTGAACCCGGGTCTCCTGGGAAGCTTGTGGAGATGTGTGCCAATTGAGCCATTAGGTGCTCTTGTTGCTCTTCCTGCACCATTTTATGGTTAGCCTTGGATTTTGGAGTTTTGGTGCATTTGGTTAAATGAAATAGAAATTAGGTTTATTCCATCTTCTTCTCCAAATCTCCTCTTGGCCGCACAAGCTCTCCCTCTCCATAGCCCTTGCCGATTCTTCATCCTTGCAGCTCACTTGGATCGTTCATCATCATTCCGGTAGGTATCGATCTTCCTCTTCTTCTTCTCATCCGCTTGGTGTGCTTTTGGCCAAGTGAAAATAGGTGTGTTGTGTGTGTTTGTGTTGATTGCACCCGGTAGAGAAGCCCAACCAGCGACCATCGTCGCCGCACGCCCACCGGCCAGATCGCGACGCCAGATCGCCCCGCTGCCGTCGCACAGATCGCCCTCGCCGTCGCACCAGATAGCCCAGATCCGTTGAGCGGCCCTGCCGCCGCGCACGAATCGCCCAGAATCCGTTGAGCGGCCCTGCGCCGCGCCATCGCTTTCGCGATCGTGCGGTCGCGCCAGCGAAGAAGAGAGCGCCAGACGCCGCGCCGCCGCCGCGCTCGCTTCGCCGCGCGCCGCCGCGCCACGTCACCTTCGCGCATCGCGCCGCGCCGCCGCGCAGCGCCTTTCCCGCGGCTTCGCCCGCGCGCACGCCCGACGCTCGCCGCGCGCGCATCGCGTCCTGCCGCGCCGTGCAGTAGCAGACTGCGCCCGCCTGCCGTGCCCGGCTTGCCAGCCAGCCTCAAGCTCGTGTCGCCGTGCCGCGTGAGTCCCCGGAGCCGAGCTTGCGTTCTCTATTGTTGTTTAGACGTTTTAGATGCTGATTATTATTGGTTTGCTAGGTTCCCGCCGCTAGCTCGGGATTGTTCCGCAGCTTAGGATTTGTGTGTAGAAGCCTCCCGACCAAGGTAAGGATTTCTTCACCGGAGTTGTGTGGGCCTCGCGGTATATTTGTGATTGTTGTTTTGTATGCTGTGTATGATTATTAGCATGTTTAGCCCTAGGTGCTCTGTCAATTCTGATCGGCATGAACTCTTGTATTGTTTCTCATGTTAGCCCATGCTAGGTTGTTCCATTCTCGCATGTTCGATATCCGTTCTTGCTTCGTAGTATCATGCTAGGTTCCTTGTATCTGTTGAGCACGTATTGGACCGCATTGAATGAATTGTTATTATTGTTATGGTTTAGAGTTCAAGTAGGTAGCATCATCCGGCCGGATGCATAACGTAACTTGCATCCCCGATGGGACGTGCGAGATGGTACTCGTTCCACGATCCCGTTAGGGTTTAGCTAACCCTAACGGTGGCCCTCGCAATCTTGGGTGAGGGTGGCGGATCGTTATATGCCCCAACGGTCGGGATGATGACTTGGCATTGCCTCGTCCCGGTAGTCGGCACGTCCTCGGCGTGTTCGGCCGTAGCCCTTGATTGCCACTGTTAGGGCAAGGACCGCTTCACGGTGTAAGCCTACCGCGACCGGTTCCTTAGCCTCAAAGTGCGGTTCAGGTGACATAGTTCACGTGTCCGTGTCTCACACCCTATGTCGGTGACACCGATCCGTAGATTTAGTTAGGCATGGTGATCGAACTCGGGCGGCTTGCCACTAGACCCGCACCCCCGAGTTTGCGCAAAGAGCATGCGGTGCGCGCTTACGCTCATTACGGCGCCGATCGAGAGCTCCTCGGGATCTTGAGCGAGTGCACCTTTCAGACGATGGCAGATGAGACGCCGAGGCCGGACTTGTTCCCGTGATAGCGCGTATAGTGTGTTGTGGTATTTTCCTGACTAAGACCCTGAGTTGGCATCCGAGGTCCAAGTGTGGACTTAAGCTATGTGCTCTATTCTCGTGTTTGTACTCATAGCTTGCATACATTCTTCTAGATGATCATGTATATCGTATTGTACCCCGGTTGGGGATTCTTACTGGGTAATTCGTTACTCACCCTTATTCCGTGGTTTTCCACGTAATCAAGCGGGAGACAGGGATGGTCGAAAGAGGAGCCGTGATCATGGAATCCTCATTGTCATCTCTCTCGACCATTTTATTATATCATGACTCTTGACTTTTGTTATTTCCCTGAATGCATGTAGACGGGCATGGAGCCCTAGGATGTTTTCTTACGCTTTATGGATTCCAAAGATATTTGTACTTGTGGATTGTTTAAATGGTTTAAATAAATCTCTCGATCGAGTATGCTTTTAGAAATGTATGTTTTGGTTGTTGAATGTTTCTGCTTTTTACTTGGGATCCAAATATATTTTTCATAATGTCTTTTATTTTCAATACATGCATTGGGGTAAAGGCCCATTTAGAGCCCCTTTTGGGTCGGGTCTTTACATCTTGACCCCTTGCAAGCCTGCTGTCGTTTTGCAGCCAACTCTTTTGGTACCCTCGTAGCCAGGGTGTAGTGTGGAGTTTGCTTGTCAGGACTTAATCAGTCCGTGGATTTCAGTTGGCTAGTAGAGTGGAGCGCTCTTTTTGTTAGCATGTTACAAATGTGGAACTAGTTGTTGCCACCGAGGGTTGGCCCGAGAATTTGTTGAGCATCGAGTGGGATGCAGGGGGTAGGCCGTGGCATGATCGTTGGACGAGATGCCGAGATTAGACGGCTCGAGTGTTGGGCTTCTTTTTTTAGTGTCGTTGTCCCCACACTGGAGTGTGACCTTCCCTACCCTTAGTGGGGACGTAGAGCTCGTTTATAGTTGTTTGAGTTGAAAAGATGTAGTGCTTGTTGGCACCAAGCTTGGTAAGGAGGCCTAGGTTCAGGCCAGCTCGCACCAGATGTGCAGGTAGTTCTATGACCCACACGGAGTTTAGCATCCCCACTAGCCTTGTACTCATTTTCTGAGGTTGCATCTGTTTGGGTTGCATAAGAGATCTAGCTCGGTGGTAGTCGGAGGACTACAAGTGTGAGGTCGTTCGAGGGAAAGCAAGAGCTTTCAAGGTCACCAAGAGTTGGGTACAAAGGATGTTGTAGGTTGTTAAGGGCTAGCGCATTCGAGTTCTCGCGCTTGTGTTGTGGCCTTGTGAGCCAGTTTGTTGGTAGGGTGATTCGACTACCCTTGAGTTTCCTTGGTACGAGTAGAGTTGGCATCGATGATGCGTGGTTGGTCCAAATGGGAGCCATGTGTTGGATGGATTGTGCGGAGCACATTTGGTGGACACATTGGTATGAGGTTGTTAGCTTGGTGTGGTTATGCTCTTGTAGAGTGAGTTGGCCAATGGGGCGTTTCGTGGTGAGTTGACCCCGAGTGGGTTTGAACTCTTGTTGCTCCCTTGCTAGTTGTGGCTCTTTTTGGAGGCAAAGGTTACCTTGTGTTAGAGTTCGTGTTGGATCTTAAGGAATCAATTTGGAGCTGTGCACGCCAGTGTACTCTTGTGTAGCTCATTCCTTGGGGTATGTTTTGGGAACCACGAAAGGTTCGTGTTGAGAAACCAGTCTTCACCCTTTTGGTGTTAGGGCTTTAGTTCTTGGCAAGTGCCCTAATTTTGATCGTAAGGATACCGTGCTTGTAGTCGGGTTGTTGCTTAGGCAAGTTATGCTAGTTGGCCTTTGACCTGGGTAGAGGAATTTCTTGTTGATCGATGGTTGGAGTTCAGTTGGAACTAATCAAGGGCGGTGGTAGCAAAGCCGCGTAGTTTTTGTCCGTCATTGCTAAGAGTGTTGACCGGATCCCTACCCTGGGTAGAAGCTATGATGTGGTCGATGCTTGAGTTGGAGGCTGACACATTCTGTAGTATTTCTGGTCTTCTTGGTCTTTCGAGGAGTTGGAGCGCACCAGCATAGTTGAGATGTTGGAGAGAGAGTTGTGCCCGTGTAGCCAGTTGTTTGTTAGATCGTTTGACGGCTGTGTGTGTCGGAGGGTGATCGGAGGAACCCTAGGTTGTGGAGAGCCTCACCAGAGCTCAGCCAGACCCAGGCAGTGTTCCTCGGTTGAGTTGCTGAAAGCTTGTAGTCGGTTGACTAGCTAGTGTTGTTTTAGTGCCTCCGCGTTGGCTTCGAAACTGTTATCTATTGGTGCTTGTAGTTGGCCAAGGGTTGGTTCCCATGTTGTTGTAAAAGCTAGCTTGGTTGGAGCAAGGGGGCATGGCCCTGAGGACTTGCTCTTGTTTGGAAGGTTTCAAAAGTTGGCACCTCCTTCGGTGTTTGGATAGATACTGCTAGTTCTAAGTTGGTGGTTCAATCGATTGTGGAGTTTCTGGTTGGAAGATGAGTTAGGCCTAAGCTAAAAGGAGGAAGTCATTCGTTTAGCCAGTTGGACTTGAGAGTTGCATGTCCTTGAAGGCGAGCCGCGCCGATTGTAAGCTTGAGTTGAGTTACGCAAAAGCAAGCCTTTCTCGTGCTTTGCTCCTAGTTGTTGCGCGTTCGTGGTTGGCATTTAGTTGAGCCAAAGTTGAGGGGGTTGGCATAGAGGTGCCGTGGCATTGGTTGGTTTAACCTTTGAGTTGTTATCCTCGAGGTGTTGTGTTGCAAGTAGCCGCGTGTTGTTTTATTCCTTGCTGCTCGAGATTTCCGAGAGAGGTATGTTATTTGTTTTCCTGTCTGGCGATATTCTCTTAGGCCAGTGGCTGATCGGATTGCATTGGAAAGTTGTTGTCGGCCGATGAGGGGTTCCAATATATTAGTTTGGCTGAGTGGAGCGAGTTCCTGGACCTTGTCGCTCATGGTGGCCGTGAGCTGAAGTTTCAAATAGTGTGAGTGGCGTTAGCAGTCTGGTGAACCAGGTATGTGCCCCTGGCTTGAGTGCGTCGGTGCTCTTCAAGATGGTTGCTTAAGTGTTGTGGACGCATTCTAGTTGGACAAGTTTGGCTTTGGGATCGGCCGCCAGGTGGTGGTTCGATTGGATTTCGTTAAGGCTTATAAGCAACCATTGGAGTTCGTTGGTCTCTTGTGAAGTAAGAGTAGGTCGATCGGTTTCGGAACCCAAGAGGTTCAGCTTGGTTGGCCAAAGATGGTGTAGGGTTGAGATTGTTTGTTAACAAATTGTGAGTATTAAGAGGAGTTACGCCAGGTGCGTGGCGTAGAGTTTTAGAGCATGTGACCCGTCCCACAAGTTTGCTTTGAGAGTAGCGTCGTGGAGAGGCGCTCGAGAGTTGGGTCAACAGGATAAGTGAGCCCTAGGGTTGTGAGACCGCTTGAGAGTTGATGCGAGTTTGAGGATGTGGCTTACCGACTAGCACTATCGCATCTTTTTCTTCAAGCTCAGCAGTATGTTCGGGCTTGGTTGAGATAGTTTGTGGCACTCTGATGCCTTTTGGCTTGAGCCTTGGAAACCCAAGAGGGTCGGGATTTCAAGAAGGACTAGTGTTGGCTTGACAAGGAGTTGGTTGGTTAAGGATCGTGGAGTTTTCCTAGAGTTGTTTTGTCTTAGGACTTTCGAGGACGAAAGTCTTAAAAGGAGGGAGTATTGTAACGGCCCAGCTTTTCTATTTCGGTTTCCTGTGTGTTTCCTGTTCATTATTCGGATGTTCGGATGGGCCGTTAGAGCTATTTTAACCCTTAGGGTATTTTGGTCTTTTTGCCCCTGTAAGGGTTTTGTGGATTTACAAGACTTCGGGTCACTCCCGCCCTTGTCGAGGCTTGATTGTTGTTGGTTGCGTGGACCCAAGAAGTTCGGGCTAGTTGGTTGGAAGTTTGAAGGTGATTTGGTATATAACAAAATTATTGTTAATTAGAGTGCTTCCTTTGGGAATTGAACCCTTGACCTAACTTGTTATTAGGAGGCTTGATTTAAATGGGGTTTTTTAAATGGAAAAGAATGCGTCGGCCTAGGACTCGAAGGAGGAAAGCCTTGGGAAGGGATTTTGGACCACCCAAAGCCTATTTAATTTAGGAAAAGGAAAAGAAAAGAGAAAACCCTTATTCTTTCCCCTTCTCCCTCTATCTCTCTCTCTCTCCTTGCCTACCTCACCAAGAAACCCAACCGAGCCGCACCGAGCCACCAAAGACAAAGACTAAGAGCAGCAGACCCATGCCTGCCGCACACCGGCCGAGCGCACCCTGGGGCCATGCCTCAAAGATGCCCTGTCTGTCGCAGACACCCAAATAAAATGCCCAGACGCCCCAAAGATGCCCATCGATCGTGCCTGGGATGCCCTCTCAGCTGTCGCGTCGCGCCCGCGCGCTAGCCCTTTGTCGCGCCGGTATCCGTGTCGCCGCTGCGCGCATTGCCTCTCGCTCTAAGCCAATACGCCAAAGAATGCCCGGATTGCTCGCCTCTGCTGCCCAACCTGCCTGCCCCTTGCTGTCGAGAGCCTGATTTTTGCCAAGAAAGTTGGGCCGAGACCTAGTGCCTTCTCGGTTGGTTGCTCGGGTTCACTTAGAAGCTCGGGAGTCGCTTGGTTGGCTTATGGTAGTTATTTTCTGCTTGTTTCCAGGTAAGGATTTCTTACCGTGGTTGTGTGGACCCTGCGATGCTATCATGATTGTGCCTTGTATGCTTGGTTGTTGTTATGAGTATGTTAGCTATTGAACAGCTTGTGTTTGAAATCTTGCTAGCTTGTTGCTTGTTGTTCATGTTAGTGCCATGCTAGGTTTGTTCTTCCAGCATGCCATGTCTTGTGATTGTATGAAATTTCCAGTGGGTAGGTTACATGTTTTCTCTTGCTTCCATATCGTGTTGCTCTTGTGTCCCCGATATATTCTCGTTAGTTCCATGCAAGGGGTTTAATTATCTTGGCATACCTTGTTCTATTTTATCCTCGTTAGTTCCGTGCGCTGCATAGGCGGGTGATGTATAGTGTAGAAGACTCAGTAGGGGTAACTAGTTTAGGTCCCGCTGTAAGACCCCGATGGACATCCGGAGGTGTAAGACCACGATGGGCATCCTAGGTGTGTAAGTCCCTGATGGGCATCACTGAGTTGGAGGTGTAAGACCCTGATGGGCATCCTAGGTGTGTAAGTCCCTGATGGGAATCACTGAGTTGGAGGTGTAAGACCCCGATGGGCATCCTAGGTGTGTAAGTTCCCGATGGGCATCACTGAGTTGGAGGTGTGAGACCCTGATGGGCATCCTAGGTGTGTAAGTCCCCGATGGGCATCACTGAGTTGGAGGTGTGTGAGACCCTGATGGGCATCCTAGGTGTGTAAGTCCCTGATGGGCATCACTGAGTTGGAGGTGTAAGACCCTGATGGGCATCCTAGGTGTGTAAGTGTAAAGACCCGACCCAAAAGGGGCTCTAAATGGCCTTTACCCCAATGCATGTATTGAAAACAAAAGACATTATGAAAAATACATTTCGGATCCCAAGTAAAAACAGAAACATTCAACAACCAAAACATACATTTCTAAAAGCAGACTCTGATCAGAGATTTATTTAAACCATTTAAACAATCCACAAGCACAAATATGCTGGAATCCATAAAACGTAAGAAAACATCCTGGGGCTCTGTGCCCGTCTACATGCATTCAGGGGAAATAACAAAAGTCAAGAGTCATGAT
Source organism: Sicyos edulis (assembly GCA_036507275.1). NCBI lineage: Eukaryota > Viridiplantae > Streptophyta > Magnoliopsida > Cucurbitales > Cucurbitaceae > Sicyos > Sicyos edulis. The sequence continues at coordinate 22,773,090 of CM071855.1, read as the reverse complement.
AAAATAAAATGGTCGAGATGACAAAGAGATTCCATGATCACAGCTCCTCCTTCACCATCCTGTCTCCGCCTTGATTACCCGTGGAAAACCACGAATAAGGGTGAGTAACGAATTACCCAAAGAAGAATCCCCAACCGGGTACAATACGATATACATGATCATCTAGAAGAATGTATGCAAGCTATGAGTACAAACACAGAGCGGAGCACATAGCTAAGTCCACACTTGGACCTCGGATGCCAACTCGTGGTCTTAGTCCGGAAAATACCACAACACACTATACGCGCTATACGGAACAAGTCCCGGCCTCACTGTCTCATCGTCGATATGAAAGGTGCACTAGCTCAAGATCCCGAGGAGCTCTCCGGCCGACGCCAGTAATGAGCGTAAGCATGCACCGCGTGCTTCTACGGATCTATGGGGGTGCCGGGTCCAATGGCAAGCCGCCCATATCCGGATACCACGCCTAACTAAATCTCTCGGATCGGTGTCACCGACATAGGGGTGTGAGACTCGACACGTGAACTATGTCACTGTACCACCGCACTTTTTGAGGCTAAGGAACGGGTCATGGTAGGCTTACACCGTGAAGCCGCCCTTACCTTAACAGTGGCAATCAAGGGCTACTACCGAACACGCCGAGGACGTGCCGGGCCGCCGGACTAGGCATTGCCAAGTCATCATCCCGACCGCTGGGGTATCGCTTAGACTACCACCCTCACCCAAGATTGCGGGGCCTACCGGTTGGGATAGCTAATCCTCACGGGGTCCAAGGACGGAGAATGTCTCGAACGTCCTTGCCATAGATGCAAGATACTTTATGCATCGGGCCCTGATGATGCTATCTACTCCGAATTCTAACTCGCCTTAACAATCAAAAAACAATCCAATACGTGCTCGAAAGAATACAAAGGACCTAGCATGGTACTACGAACAAGAATGAATATGAGCATGCCGAACGGAACAACCTAGCATGGACTAACATGAAAGAACAACATACGAAGTCATGCCACAGAATTCGACGCAGCACCTAAACTATACATGCTTTGATAATCACAAACAAACATACAACATCAATCACATAGAACATCGCAGGTCCACACAACCCCTGTAAGAAATCCTTACCTTGGTGGAAGACTTCTACACACAAATTCCTAGGCTGCGAACACTTCCGAGCTAGCTATCGAGAACCTACAAACATGGTAACAATCATAACCATATCCCTAAAAATATAATAAACAAAGAGGCTCGGCTCGGGAGCACTCACAACGGAAACCGCGACACGAAGCAAGGGCGCTGCTGGCAAAGCTGGCACGGCCGAGCTGGCGCTGGCTGCGCGAAGCAGCATCGGCGCCGGCGCTGCTCATGCTGCGGATGGGCGCTGGGCGCGGTATGCGACGGACGAGACGGACTCAGCAGCGAGCGCAGCGGCACGGCATGGGCGCACGGCGCGCGGCGGCGTGCGGATCGCGACACGCGAAGTTGCTCGGCAGGACGCGCGCGCGGCGAACGTCTTGGCGTGCGCGGGCGCGGCGGTTCGCAAGCGGACACGGGCGAGGGCGCGCGGACACGGCGAGGGCGTGCGATGGGGCGACTGCGTGCAATGGGAGAGCTCGGCTGGGCGAGCGACTCGGCGATGGCTTCCCTTGGCGCGACCGGCGTGGCGACAAAGCCGGTGCGACGGCGACATATCCGGGGCGACGGACTGGGGCGTGCGACGAGCGATCTGGCGATCCTCGGCCGGATCCGTGCACATTGGTCGAGGGCGTCTGCGGCGGCAAGGCGTGGTCTGCGACAGTTATTCTCACGATCCTCGGCGGATCTGGTCGCATTTCTTTGGTCGAATCGAAAGCGTCTGGCTCGGCGGTGGCGGACTCTGACACCGCAACAACAACACACACACACAAGCTCTCCTTCTTACCTTCGCCAGCAAGAACACCCAAACGAGAAGATGAAGAGGATGAAAACTTACCCTAATGATGATGGAGTCTCGAGTACGCAAAGGGGATGAAGAAATCGGCAAGGAGAGCTTGAGAGAAAGCTTGGGCGGCCACAACTCTTTTGGAGAAGGAAACACAACAAACCTAATTCCTTTTCATTTAATCAAATGCACCAAACACCAAAGATCCAAGGTTAACTAAGATGTGATGCAGAAAGAGCAACAAGAGCAACTAATGGCTCAATTGGCCACATCTCTACAAGCTTCCCAGAGACACAGGTTCAAACCCAACTGCAAAGACAATTCCTTTTATTTTTACTTTTGCATCAAACCTTGCTCAAACCAAACCACAAACCCCTCCAAAACCTACAAAAACCATCCAATAATTTTAGTAATCGGAAAGACACAAAACGACCACGACGGCCCGACCAAATTACCAAATTACCCCTAGGGCATACCTGAAGACCGGGAAGAAAACTGGTCGTTACAATATTCCCTCCTTTTTATGACTTTCGTCCTCGAAAGTCCTTAAGACAGAAACATTTCTGTGGTAATGCAATCTCATCTCGTCTTCCCGCTCCCAAGTGGCTTCCTCGTAACCCCGATTCTTCCATCAACCTTTACCAAACGAATCTCGCGATTACGCAACGTCTTGGTCTCAAAGGCAAGGATCCTCACTAGCTTCTCCTCGAAGTTCAAATCCTCATTCACCGCAAAGGCTCAAAGTCCACAATGTGCGACGGGTCCGGCACATATTGCCTCAACATCGATACATGGAAAACACTATGCACCGCCGATAGTGACGGAGGTAGGGCTAACCGGGTAAGCAACTCTGCCAATCCTCTCTAGGATCTCAAACGGACCAACAAAACGGGGACTCAACTTCCCACGCTTGCAAACCTCGTAACACCTCGCATCGGAGCGACCTTAAGAAACACATGCCGACCAACCTCAAACTCCAAATCTCGACGCCAACATCGGCGTAACTCTTCTCGCTGCTCTCGAAATCATCAACAACATACGAGCTCTAATCTTCTCAGATCGCACCATTGGTCAATCTGCAGAACTTTCGGGACCCAAAACTCGTCTATCACCAACCTCTTCCCGAACACGGGGACCGGCATAACGCTTACCATACAAAGCCTCGAATGGAGCCATCTCAGATAAATCGATCGTAATCGTTGTTATAGGCAAACTCCATCAAGTCACGAATCTCTCGTCCCAATCGCTCGGGAAATCCAAAGCACACAAGCCCTCAACATATCCTCGAGAATCGATTCACTCTCTCGACCGACCATCCGTCCGAGGTGAAAAGTCAGATCTTGAATCGCACTCAGTGCCCAAACCCTTCTGAGCGCTCTCGAAACGAGAAGTGAACCGCGAGTCACGATCGGACACAATCCTCACCGGCACACCATGATAACGGATGATCTGCTCCAAAAACAATCTGCGCCCCACCGCTCCACGGTATAAGTGTCTCTACCGGAATGAAGTGTGCGCTCTTGGTCAAACGGTCGACTATCACCCAAATCGAGAGAACTTCCTCGAGTCCTTGGCAAACCAGAGATAAAGTCCATGGAGATCTCTTCCCATTTCCACCGAGGCACACTCGGTGGTCACGCAACAAAAACCTACTGGCCTCTGCTGTGCCTTCACTTGCCGACAAGTGAGACACCGTGACAAACTCTGCCACATCTCTCTTCATTCCCATCCATCGGAAGGTCTCGCTTAAGGTCTCGATACATCTTGGTACCCTGGGTGCCAAGCAAAAGGGGAATCTGGGGCCTCGAGAGCAACTCTGCTCATGAAACCCGCAATGTCCGGAACACACAACCGCCTCTATAAGACAACCCAACGCTGCGTGAATATACAAAGTCAAAGTCACCACAAGACTAACTCTCGTCAATCAATCTCTTAAGTGCGGGTCACCCAACCGGCCGTTATCTATAATCCATTGCCTAATTGATTTGACAGTCCAAATAATCGAGCTACCACGCGGTAACCTCACCCAACAACATCGCAACCTCGGCCCGCTCGAACTCTCTCGCAAACCGGGCGAACTCAACAACGCCCGCAGAGTGCGACGTCTTTCTACTCAAAGCATCGGCCACTACATTGGCTTTACCTGATGGTACAAAATCTCAGATCATAATCCTTTACCAACTCTAACCATCTCTTCGCCTCATATTCAACTCCTTCGAGTAAACAGATACTTGAGGCTCGGTGATCGGTAAACATCTCGAATCCGCTCACCATACGGTAATGCCTCCAAATCTTCATTGCAAACACCACTGCGCCAACTCCATATCATGAGTCGGGTAGTTCTGCTCATATACGCTTGGTGACGGGAAGCATAGGCAATGACCTTCCCGTCTGCATCAACACACAACCTAATCCAAACTTGGAAGCATCACTATAGACCACGAAACCACTGTCCCCTCGGATCGCCAACAGTCTTGCCGAAGTCAAACTACGCTTGAGCTCGCAAAGCTCTCATCACACTGGCCGTCCCAAACAAACTCGACACCCTTCCTCGTCCGACGAGTGAGGGGCGAGGCTAAAGCCGAAAAGTCCTGACGAACCGACGGTAGTAACTCGCCAAACCCGTAAAGTGCGCGAATCTCTAAAAGAATCGAAGTCGGCTTGGGCCCATGAACTCACGGCCTCAATCTTCGCGGGGTCCACGGCTATACCATCTCTCGAAACCACGTGGCCTAGGAAGGCCACCGCTCCAACCAGAAATCACATTTGGAAAACTTCGCATAAAGTTTGGTTTTCCTCAAAGCCGCCAATACTCGCCTCGGATGCTCTGCATGGTCTTCTTTAGACCTCGAATAAATCGAGAATATCGCCAATGAACACAATGACGGTTGTCCAAAAATGATTTGAACACCCTATCCATCATGTCCATGAACGCGGTGGGGCATTGGTCAATCCAAACGACATAACCACAAACTCATAGTGACCATATCTGGACTGAAAGTCGCCTTAGGAATGTCGGCATCCCCGATCCGCAATCGATGGTAACCGGATCTCAAATCTATCTTGGAGAACACGGAAGCTCCTCAAGGTGATCAAACAAGTCATCAATACGGGGCAACGGTACTTATTCTTCACCGTCACCTTATTAAGCTCGCGATAATCGATACATAAGCGCATAGAACCATCCTTCTTTTCACAAACAGAATCGGTGCTCCCACGGGGACACACTCGGACGGATGAACCCTCGGTCTAACATCTCCTGCAATCGAATCTTCGCCTTTAACTCACTGGCGCCATGCGATCACGGAGCCTTCAAGATAGGGAGGGTCCTTGGCTCGAGCTCAATAATGAAGTCAACCTCTCTCTTTGGGGCAACCCCGTAACTCCTCGTGAAATACGTCCGCAAACTCCCGCACGACCGTGCTGATCAATCAGACATGAGGGGGCGCTCTTCCCGACAACTTGGCTAGATAGCCCCAAGCTCCATGAGCTAGCAAACGACGAGCTTTCACGGTGACACCATCGGTGGGCGGACTCCACCACGACTCCACGAAACTTAAAGTGGGCCGACTGGTGGCCCGAACACCACTTCTTTCCTGGTGGCGATCAATCAACGCGTGGTTAGCAACTAACCACTCCATACCAAGAATCACATCAAAACCACTCATAGGCGTAACTATGAGTGTGGCTACAAGCAACTCTCCTGATATCTCGATCGGCCATCCTTAATCTTATCTCTAGCCAACATATTAACTCCCGAAGGAGTTGCAACAGATAACTCGAAACCTAGAGGCTCTAGTCTTAACTTAGCATGCTCAAAGAAACAACACGAGATACAAATGAATGCGTAAAACTGAATCAAACAAGACAAATGCGCGGTGATCTAAAACAAGAAGCGCACTCGCCACAATGCATCCGTGACGCGCTCGGCCTCTGACGGTCGTAGCAAACACTCGACCTCGCTGCTGCATTGGCCGAGCCGCCATAGTGGTGATCACAAAAACGGGCCATGTGCCCCTCTCTACCACAACGGAAGCACAATCTAGGTCCACCGACAAGCTCGCGTGGACTTTCCCACAAGTAGCACAAGCGGGAACTCGCTGGGTCCTCCTGCTTGTCGGCCGAACGCGGACCGAGCTCTCCGCGCAGATCTCTGTTTCGAATCGCCCTTGGCGGCGCCGCGCCTCCCGAAAATCAAACTTCCTCTTACGCTCTACAATCTTTGGGACAGACGCCGAACAGAGCGGCAACAACCCGCTCAGCGGATACTTCCCATTATAGATCGTGGCTAATCGATGACCCTAGCATAAGTGTCGTGAGCACGAGCCACGACATCCTAGGAAACACCGCCTCAATCCAGATATGAACTTCCGAATCTTCACTCCGGGGTGGCAATCAATCGAGGAGCAAAATATCCATACTCTCGAGAACTTGCGCTCATATTCCTCAATGGAATCGAACCCTCGCTTCAGGTTCCGGAAGAGCTCCACCATCTTCTCTTGAGCCTCATCACCGATGAACTTTACCTTGAACTCACTTTCTTGAAGAACTCCCAAGTAGCGGGTGGAGACCCAGGTGGTCTCTCGCTCAAGGTGGACTCCCACCACCATCTCATTGTGCCTCCCACAGACATGAGCCGCACACCTCGGCCTCTGAATATCGGGGCACACCATGATCGGGAAGGTGTACTCCAAATGGGCAATCCACTGGCCGCCGCTAACGCATCACCGGTGGCATCAAACTTCTCGGCTTCCACTTAACAAAATCCTTCACCACCTACCCAATTCCTCGGCACCCTCTGCCATATCCGCCTCTGGGGCTACTTGCTCTGTGGAGCCGGAGGTGCTACTTGAGCTCACAACCAATCGAGTCACCGCTCGATCTGGCCCGGGACTCTTCCCTGGCCCAGCACGCTAACAAGGCTCGGGTCTCGCCTCTGGTCACTCAACATGCGACCATAAAAGCCCTCATAGACTCAAAGAAACTCTGCTCCGGGAGCGATCTCACGGCGCTCGGTCGCCTCAAAGCCCGCTCTAGGCGTAACGGAGGAGCTGCTGGTGGAATGCCATCGATCTCGGCTTGGGACGATGTCCTGCAGATGATCGGATCCGATCCACGATACCTCGACCGCTCTCGAACCTCCTCTCGATGCAGGTGGTAGCATCTTTGGCGATCTACATCCAAACCAACAACGAATCAAAACACCGCTGTCACCACTCCACAACACCAAACAAGGCATACACTAAATGATAGGTATTGTAAATTCTTAACCCTTTTTCAACAACAAATAGTAAACTTAGGCGTGCACTGATGATCGCTTGAGTCTTGATGATCATGGAAAAATGACCTACAACAAAAGGTCGATCTCTGAGAATCTATGACTCGAGCTCGATACCAATCAGAAAGACCCGACCCAAAAGGGGCTCTAAATGGCCTTTACCCCAATGCATGTATTGAAAACAAAAGACATTATGAAAAATACATTTCGGATCCCAAGTAAAAACAAACATTCAACAACCAAAACATACATTTCTAAAAGCATACTCGATCGAGAGATTTATTTAAACCATTTAAACAATCCACAAGCACAAATATGCTGGAATCCATAAAACGTAAGAAAACATCCTGGGCTCTGTGCCCGTCTACATGCATTCGGGGAAATAACAAAAGTCAAGAGTCATGATAAAATAAAATGGTCGAGAGATGACAGCAGGATTCCATGATCACGCCTCCTCCTTCACCATCCTGTCTCCCGCTTGATTACCCGTGGAAAACCACGTAATAAGGGTGAGTAACGAATTACCAGTAGAAGAATCCCCAACCGGGTACAATACGATATACATGATCATCTAGAAGAATGTATGCAAGCTATGAGTACAAACACAGAGCGGAGCACATAGCTAAGTCCACACTTGGACCTCGGATGCCAACTCGTGGTCTTAGTCCGGAAAATACCACAACACACTATACGCGCTATACGGGAACAAGTCCCGCCTCGGCTGCCTCATCGTCGATACGAAAGGTGCACTAGCTCAAGATCCCGAGGAGCTCTCCGGTCGACGCCAGTAATGAGCGTAAGCATGCACCGCGTGCTTCTGCAACTATATGGGGGTGCCGGTCTAGTGGCAAGCCGCCCATATCCGGATACCACGCCTAACTAAATCTCTGGATCGGTGTCACCGACATAGGGGTGTGAGACTCGACACGCGAACTATGTCACCTGTGTACCACCGCACTGAGGCTAAGGAACGGGTCATGGTAGGCTTACACCAGAAGCCGCCTTACCTTAACAGTGGCAATCAGGGCTCTTTGCCGCCGAACACGTTGAGGACGTGCGCATTTGCCGCCGGGACTAGGCATTGCCAAGTCATCATCCCGACCGTTGGGGTATCGCTTAGACTACCACCTCACCCAAGATTGCGGGGCCTACTACCGGTTGGGATAGCTAATCCCTCACGGGTCCAAGGACGAGAACTGTCTCGACGTCCTTGCCATAGATGCAAGATACTTTATGCATCGGTAGGATGATGCTATCTACCCGAATTCTAACTCGCTTTAACAATCGACAAACAATCCAATACGTGCTCGAAAGAATACAAAGCAGACCTAGCATGGTACTACTGAACAAGAATGAATATGAGCATGCCGAATCGGAACAACCTAGCATGGACTAACATGAAAGAACAACATACGGAAGTCATGCCATCGAGAATTCGAGCGAGCACCTAAACTATACATGCCGATAATCACAAACAAACATACAACATCAATCACATAGAACATCGCAGGTCCACACAACCCCGGGAAGAAATGCTTACCTTGGTCGGAAGACTTCTACACACAAATTCCTAGGCTGCGAACACTTCCGAGCTAGCTATCGAGAACCTACAAACATGGTAACAATCATAACCATATCCCTAAAAATATAATAAAAAAAGAGCTCGGCTCGGAGCACTCACACGGCACCGCGACACGAAGCAAGGGCGGCTGCTGGCAGCGCTGCTACTAGAGTTGGCGCTGGCTGCGCAGCACGGAGCAATGGCCCAGCGCGCTTGTGCGGATAAGCGCCAGAGGCGCGGTATGCGCATGACGACAGACGGACTCGGCGAAGTAGCGTGTAACGGCCGGAATTTAGTTAAATTAAAATAAGGATTAAAAGATGATTTTGGAGGACTCGAACCCTCGGCCTCAAAGAGAGATGGGAGTTTGGAATTAATTAAGGAAAATAAATGCGTCAACTTGGGTTTGAAGGAGGAAAGCCTTGGGAAGGGAATTTTAGATTTCCAAGCTTATTTAATTTGAGGAAGAAAGAAAAAAAAAAAAAGAAGAAAAGCACTCCTCTCGCAAACCCTCTCCCCACACCCTCGCCGCCCATCATCGTTGCCGTCCTTTGCCCGCCTTCGCCCGCACCGATCAGCCCGACCAATGAGTCAGTCGCTTCGCCGTCGCCGCCACCGTCTTGCCTGGCGTCGCCGTCGCCGCCGCCGCCGCGCGCCCAGCCGCCGCCCGCTCGCTCTGTCGGCCACGTCCGCGACGAGCTGCGCGCACTGGCCGCGTCGTTCGTCGATCCGCCCACGCGCTCCGCTCGCCGCGCATCCGCACGACCATCCGCGCCACCCGCGCGTCGTTTGTCCGTCCGCCGCGTCGCCGCTTCGCCGCGCGCGTCGCCCCAACGTGTCGCTGTTCCGCGCCGCCCCCGCAGCCAGTCGCCGCTGCGCTGCACGCTCGTTTGTCCAGACGCCTTGACCGTGCGCCCGAGCGATGCAGCGCGGCGCCAGGTCAGCGCCAGCGCGCCAACGCGCTTAACGCAGCGCCATGCGCCGCTGCGCCCAAAGCAGCGTCGTTCTTGCTCCTTACTGCCGAGGCGTGTGTCTTCTCGGTTGGTAAATTCCCGAGACCCGACCATTTGGAATTTATGTTATTTTTAGCCACGTTGGTTAATTAGGTTGATTTTATTACTTGCTTAGGTTGTCGGGTTCGCTTAGAAGCTCGAGAGTCATCCGCTGATCGTTGGTTCTATTCACTTCCAGGTAAGGATTTCTTACCGGGGTTGTGTGGACCCTGCGAATACTTGATAGCATGCTATGTGTTGTGTTTGTATGAAACTGCTAGTGGATAGGTTGCTTGTTCTTTCTTGTTTTCAGATGGTTTTGCGCTTGTGATTCCTGATATATCCTGTTAGTTTCATGCTAGGGGTTAAATTGTCTCGTCATAACCGTGACCACGTTATCCTGTTAAGTGCCATGCTAGGAATTGGTGGGTGATGTATAGTGTAAGAGATTGTAGGGGTAACTAGTGCGTCCCGCTCGGGTAAGACCCCGATGGGCATCCTAGGTGTATAAGACCCCGATGGGCATCACTGAGTTGGAGGTGTAAGACCCCGAAGGGCATCCTAGGTGTATAAGACCCGATGGGCATCACCGAGTTGGAGGTGTAAGACCCGATGGGCATCCTAGGTGTATAAGTCCCCGATGGGCATCACCGAGTTGGAGGTGTAAGACCCCGATGGGCATCCTAGGTGTATAAGACCCGATGGGCATCACCGAGTTGGAGGTGTAAGACCCGATGGGCATCCTAGGTGTATAAGACCGATGGGCATCACCGAGTTGGAGGTGTAAGACCCGAAGGGCATCCTAGGTGTATAAGACCCCGATGGGCATCACTGAGTTGGAGGTGTAAGACCCCGATGGGCATCCTAGGTGTATAAGTCCCCGATGGGCATCACTGAGTTGGAGGTGTAAGACCCCGATGGGCATCCTAGGTGTATAAGTCCTCGATGGGCAACACCGAGTCCTAGGTTGTGTAAGGCTCGAAGGACACCTGTGTGTGGAACCTAGGGTAGCTGGTAGCTGTAAGCCTCGAATAGGCAAGCCCCAAGAGTGACGTTCTGTTGACCCATCTGTTTGCTCTGAGTCATTGCATGGTTGCATGTCCGTGTGCTAAATGATATGTTTTCGTATTGTACCCCGGTTGGGGATTCTTACTGAGTAATTCGTTGCTCACCCTTATTTTCTGTGGTTTTCCACCGGGTAACTTGGGACATCGGCGGGGATGGCTAGGAGGAGGCTCTTTGGATGATCATGGATAGGTGACTGGGATGCATGTTCTTTTATTGTTTTCTTATGATTTAGCATGTCTTCGGGACTTGAGTCCCTAGGAAAAGTACTCAAAAACCTATTTTATGTTTCTCGTCACCGTTTCCCTTGATTTGTTTTTAAGAAAGTCTTGATCAGTCATCTACCCGCTTATTTTAAATGGAATTATATTTTCCTTGTTTTTAATGTACTTACTTCAAGGATTTAAATTTCAACTCAATGACGTTTTACATTCCTAGACATGCATGCTAAGTAAGGATCTAGGTTAGAGACCGCTTCTTTTGAGTCGGGTCCTTACAGAGCGGCGCGCACGCAGCGCGCGACGGCGCGGCGGCGTGCGATGCGACACAGGCGAGTTGCTCGGCGAGGGCGCGCGCGCGGCGAACGTCTTGGCGTGCGGGCGAGCGGTTCGGTTCAAGCGCGACACGCAGCGAGGGCACGCGACACACGGCGAGGGCGTGCGATGGGGGGCGATCGCGTGCAATGGGCGAGCTTTCGGTAGGCGTCACGACGAGGCGGCGACTTCGGCGATGGCTTCCCTCGGCCGCGACTGGCGTCGGCGGCAGCGATCTGCGATCCTCGGCGGATCTGGTGCGCATTTCTGGTCGAGGGCGTCTGCGGCGGCAAAGCGGTGCTGCGACAGCCGTTCTGGCGATCCTCGGCCGGATCTGTGCAAATTCTTTGGTCGAATCCGAGCGCGTCGGCTCGGCGGTGAAGCGGAACCTAGACGACTGCAACAACAACACACACACACAAGCTCTCCTTCTTACCTTCGGCCAGCAAGAACACCCAAACGAGAAGATGAAGAGGATGAAAACTTACCCGGAATGATGATGGAGTCTCGAGCTGCAAAGGGGATGAAGAAATCGACAAGGAGAGCTTGGGAGAAAGCTTGGGCGGCCACAACTCTTTTGGAGAAGAAAACACAACAAACCTAATTCCTTTTCATTTAATCAAATGCACCAAACACCAAAGATCCAAGGTTAACTAAGATGTGATGCAGAAAGAGCAACAAGAGCAACTAATGGCTCAATTGGCACACATCTCTACAAGCTTCCCTGGAGACCCGGGTTCAAACCCCAGCTGTAGCACAATTCCCTTTTATTTTTACTTTTGCATCAAACCTTGCTCAAACCAAACCACAAACCCCTCCAAAAACCTACAAAAACCATCCAATAATTTTAGTAACTGGAAAAGACACAAACGACCCTGACGGCCCGACCAAATTACCAAATTACCCCTAGGGCATACCTGGAAGACCGGGAAGAAAAACCTGGGTAATTACAGTAAGTCCCCGATGCGAGCTACAAGGACACGCGCGCGGGGCGACACGATGCGACAGCTACAGGGCGCACGAGCTGGCACGGCGAGCTACAGGGGACGCTCGATCTGGTGCGGGGACGGCCTGGGCGAGGGCTGGGCGACGCGACACTGTGCGGCCAGGGCTCGGGCGACGCGACATGGATCTGGGAGAGGCTGGGCGACGCGGCCTGGGCGAGGCGACTCGGCACAGTGCGGGCGGCCTGGGGGCTGGGCGACGCGAGCTGAGCGGCTAGGGGCTCGGGCTTGGGTGACCTGGGTCTCAGGCTGGGCGACCTAGGAGAGCAGGGCTCGGGCTGGCGAGCTGGGCGGCTAGGCTAGGCGACCAGGGGGGCTGGCTCGGACTACAGGAGAGAGAGAGAGAGAGAGAAAAGGGAAAAATGGGAAAAAAAGAATAAATGGGATTTTTATCCTAATTTCCATCCTTATCCATTTTAAAACCTTAAAATCCTTAAAATCCCATTTCCCGGCTTCCTCCTTCGAGATCCGGCTGAAGCAACTTTTTCCAATAAATAAAACTCACTTAAATCCAACTCCCAAATCAACACTAAGGCCCGAGCTCGAATCCCAAAGGAAGCACACAACCAACCATCACTTTGCCAAAAACCCAAACCACTCCCGAACTTCCAAACGACTAGCCCAAACATCTCGGGACTCGCAACCAACAACAAACAAGCCTCGACAAAGGCAGGAGCTACCTCGAAGCCCTGAAAAACCACAAATTCTGCCCGGGGAGCCAAAAGACCAAAATACCCCCAAGGGTCAAAACAGCTCTAACGACCCAACTAAACAACTGAATCTTGACCGAAGGCACCTCGAAAACTGGAATAGAAAACTGGGCTGTTACAGGAAGTCTTTTTGAGTAACCAGTTGGACTTGTGAGTTACGTATCACTCTGAGGTGAGCAACGCCTTGTTGTATGCTTGGATTCGAGTTTTAGTAGAGCAAACCCTTCTCGGGTCTTAATTCTACTTGTTGCCCATTCTCAGTTGGTGTTATAGCTGAGCCAGAGTTGAGTAGGTTGGCACAGTTGTTCAGTGCCCTTGGTTGGTTAGACTTTTGAGTTCATATCCACCAAGTTGTTGGTCTGGCTACGTTGTACCCGTGCTCTTACCTTGTTGTTTAGATTGGCCGTGGCTGAAGTTTCAGCTAGTGTGTGTGGTTAGCATGTGAAGAAGCTGTGTAGGAGTCGGCTGAGTGGTTGAAGCCATCTGGTTTGTTTCAGAGGCTGTACGGGGAGATCGTTGGGAATCCATCTTGTGATGGCGAGCACCCTGAGAGGAGCACTCAGTTTGTGTTAGCCGTCGGGTGAGTTAAGAGTGCGACTCCATGACCTTGGTAAGCTTTTTTCTCCTTAAGTTAGTGGCTTAGTTATTCTAGAATTCGAGAGGTTTAGTGATTGTCCACATGGTGTAGGGTTGAGGCTGTTTGTTAACAGCTGTGAGTATTCAGGGAAGTTGCGTCCCTGCCCGGCGAAGTGCTTAAAGCTTGTGTTCAGTCAACGAGTTTGGCGAAGGTAGCGTCGTGGTGAGGCGTTCTGGGTTTTGTAAGCGAGGATAGCGAGCCCCAGGGTTGTAGGACCTTTTGAAATCTTTGAGCGGGTCAGTGCAGTTGCTTACTGTTTGGCATTACCCCCTTCTGTGGCAACAATACATAATGTTTTCCATGTTTCGATGTTGAGACAGTATGTGGCAGACCCGGCACACGTTGTTGACCATGAGCCTTAAGAGTTTAATAAGGATTTGAGCTTCGAGGAGAACCCTGTGTAGATTTTGGTTCGACAGCGCAAGACTTTGCGTAACCGAGAGATCAACCTAGTGAAGGTTCAGTGGAGAAATCAAAGGGCAGAGGAAGCTACTTGGGAGTTAGAGGATGCGATGAGGACGTATTATCATGAGTTGTTTTAGACTTAGGACTTTCGGGGACGAAAGTCTTTTAAAGGAGGGAATACTGTAACAGCCCAAGAATTTCCTTCTAGTTCTCCAGTGAGTTGGTTGGGTTGTTGGGGCTGTTTGTGCTTCTATGGGTATTTCAGTCATTTTGTCTTCTAGGGGTATTTTGGTCATATTGCCTTCACGAGACAGTTTTACAGTAAGTCAGGGTTTCAGGGTTGTTTCTATCATTGTGGACTCCGGTTATTATTCGGTTTCAAGTTACAGATCAAGAGTTCCATTTATGGTAAGTTTGGAGCCCTCCCGCTTAAAAGAAGAAAAATGAAAATAAAACTGTTGGAGCTAGGATTGGAACCATGGTGGCTTGAGAGTTGAGTTTGAGCCTTGTGTAGAGAAAAATAAAAGAGTTTTTAAAAGTGCTCTTGGTGGGATTTGAAGGTGGGATTTTTGGTGGCTTTCAAGTTACAGATCAAGAGTTCCATTTATGGTAAGTTTGGAGCTCCATCCCCATTTCTTTTCCATCTCCATTGCTTCCTTCCTCAAGATCTCCAAGTGTGCTACCTAGCTTTTCTTCTCCCATTGTTATTCCAAGGTAAGCCATTGCAAAATCCACTCTCTTTTCTTCTCCTTGCCTTGGCTGAGCCATCATCTAGCCTAGAGGTGATGTCTCTTCTTCTCTTCTTGTAGATCCGAAGAGCTTGTTTGGTTTGAGAAGATCTTGGTTGTTCTTCTTGTTTGTGTGAGATCCGAGAGCACATCTTCCTTCCAATCTCCTTGCCGAGAGCTTCAAGGTAAGATCGTGTTGTTTGTGTTGTGTTTTGATGTTGTGGTTGTATAGATCTAACCTTGTTCATCCTCCTTGTACAAGATCCAAACCCTAGCCGATTGCATCTTGTGTGTGCATCCTCCTTGGCCGAGACACCTAGTCATTTTGGGAAGCCTTGCCGAATCTACATAGGTGAGTTGGTAAGTGTGTGGTTTTGGTTGCTTGTTGGTGTGGAGTGGCCGAGAGCCATTGGTGTTGAGGAAGCCGAGAGATCCAAGTGTGTGTTTGTGGTGTGTGTGTTTGCTTGCTTCTTGGATAAGAGATCTAACTTGTGGTTGTTGTTTGTTGATGCCCTAGCCTAGACATCTTATTGCAAGGAGTAGGCGAGGCCTAACTTGGTTGTCCTTGTTGTGTTGCCCTAGCCAAGATCAAGTGTTGAAGTGTGTGGCCAAGAGCTTAGGGTTTCATCTTTGGTGCTTGGCCGAGAACACTAAGTGCTAGTAGGGGTAGTCTCTTGCTCACTTGCTTCTAGTTTGTAGTTGATAGATAAGTGTTTAGCTAGCTAGGTTAATTTGTATGTTGTATGCTTTTAGGTTGTGAGACACTGCAGCTCAAGGAGCACTTTACTGTTAGTATTTCTGCTTGTTCCAGGTAAGGATCTCTTACCGGGGTTGGGTGGGCCCTGTGATATGTCTTGATTGCATTCTGTTTCTTTTTTATATGTTATGAGCACGTTAGTGGATAGGACTGTTTCCTTGTTTAACTCTGCTAGCATGTTTGCCCCTGTTTCTACATGTTAGTGTCATGGTAGGTTTGTCCTTCCAGCATGTTCTGAGATCTCTAGTTAAATGCGTAGTATCCTGCTAGGTTATACTTGTATATTGTTGAGCATGTTTAAACTACTAGATATTGTCTTCTCTGTGATATTAGATAGTTAGTTAGAATTGTCTTCATCTAGAGGCTGAGAGCGGACATAACGTACTTTGTCCCCACACGTCGGGATCAGTGAGTAGCATAACGTACTTTTCATCTGCCCCCGGCAGCCAGTGCGGATTAGCTCCTGCATCGGTATAAGCCTAGTTTGTAACCTGCTAGAGCGGAACCCATCACAGGTGCAAGCCCGCCGAGAGACGATTCTTATCTTGGTGTCGGTGAGTACAGTGCTCTGATTGAGTGCCGAGGGCTTCGCACTCATCAGAGTTCGATGACACCGCTTCAATTCTTGTTTAGAGCCTGACTTCGGGTACTATCCCGTTGTCTTAGGAACAGCTTGGCCGAGGGTAAGAGGCCCTCGAGGACAGCTATTCGGGATCAGCTTTTGAGTTGGTCATTTGGCCGAGGGAGAAAGACCCACGAGGGTGTCTGACATCTATTCGGGATCAGCTTTTGAGTTGATCAAGTATCCTAGGGAGAAAAACCCTCGAGGATGCCATTTGGGGTTGGTTAGGAGAGCCAATCAGTAGGCCAGAAGTAGGAAACTTCGAAGTTCCCGGACGTATCTTGATAGATCAGCTTGGACATAACGCACTTTGTCCCATTAGTTTGGAATAAGATATGGCAACTTATCACTAAGCCAGAAGTAGGAGACTTCCGAGGTTTCTGGACTTGCTTGATTAGCTTGATGAGCAAAGTTCTGTGCTGGTAACTGTTGCATTTATACTAGGACGCCAGGTGATTGATGTATCGTATTGTACCCTGGTTGGGGATTTTTACTGAGTGCTTTCATACTCACCCTTGCTTATCTTTCAGCTAATTTGGGACAGCACTGGGATGGCTAGTGGAGGGAGCTGTGTGATCATGGGAGCTACCGGCGTACTCTGTCCTCATGTATGTTTGAGTCTTTATTCTGTAGTAGCATGGTGGGAAAACTCTGTTTTACCTTAAGAGTTATTTAAACTATTGTTTGAAACACTAGTCAGGAATTATTTATGGAAACTTATTTATGAAATGAATATGTTACTTATGTTGGTTTAATCAAGTTTTATAATTAAGTGGTTTTCTTTATTGTTTAAATGTTTTAATTTGTAAGCATGCTAGTAAGAACCGGGTTTAGGACCACTAATTGGGTCGGGTTCTTACACTCGGCCAGAGTAGCCTAAGGAGTTTCCCTCGCCTTGGCAGCGTTCTTATCCGCCCTTCGCTGCCTTTTCGCCCAGCGGCTTCTTACTTTGCCTCCTCCTCTTTTCTTTTTTTGTCTTTTCTCTCCCTCTCTTCCTTCTCCTTCTCCTCCAGCAATCACTGTTGTTCAGCCATGGCCTTCGCCAATTCGGCTTCCAATTCTTCCATCTTTCTCTTCATGGCCAACTGCTCTTCGCTCTCCTTCTCCTAGGCCGCATCCTTTGTGACCAGCTTCTTCCACTGCAGCTCAGAGGACTTGACTGAACTGACCTTCACTCGCGCGAAGGCCTTGCCCTGAGCAAGCTTCGCACTTGCACCTTTTGACTACTTCGCTGAGCTGCTCTCCTTCATCAAAGCTTTCCCTTTGCCCACAAAGGACACCACTAGCAAGGCCGAGCTTGCTCCTGACTTCGCTATCTTCTTCAGCACATTTTTTGGCCTAACTCCCATAGAAGGAGTCTCCGATATTGCGGAGCTTGGTGCTGCTCCACTTGATGCCTGTGGAGAAGTCTCGCCGCAGCGAGAACACTCAGCTTCTTTTCGTGGCTCTTCTTGGTTGAGGAGACAGGGATTTGGGTTCTGGAGGCCATTTGGAATTTGGAAATTTTGGTAAAGGGTGTTTAGATTTTGCGAAATTCTCAGCGAAAGTTTGGCAGCTTGAGAGAATTAGAAAATTTGGAAGCGTAAAAAGAGAGAATGAGAATGAAATGTGAAATTTATAGGTCGCAAGGATTAGAGCAAACGAACGCCTCGAGAAGCAAAACTACGATCGACGCGAGGTGTGACACAGACCGTTAGATTGAACTTTTGGCTGACACGTGTCGAACGAGTCAGGGGATTAATGCCACGTGTTTAAGACGCGTTTGCAAATCGATGAAGCCACTTCCTAACTTCAATTCGCCCTTGCGAAATTAAATCTCATCGACGGCGAAATTCCGAACTTTATTTCCTCAATTTAGCGAAATAAAAACAAAACTAGCGAAAACTAAAACTATACATAATAAAACAAGTAAAGATTAAATATTTGCAAGATAAACTTCACTAACCTAGTATGGAGCAATTTTTATGAAATCAAAGCAGATAATACCTTTGCTCCAGCAAAATATAATTAAGCGAGAGGCCAGATAATAATCTTCTATGGTGCCCCATCCTTGATGACTTGCTTGAGCCTTGGCTGAAGCTCATATGATTTTGCTTCAGCGCCTTTAATAATAGTAGTGACCATGAACAAACTTTCGAGAGTTGCACAAGGAACCATATTGCCTTCTTTGATCATCAAGGCTTTTGCTTGAATTTCGCCATTCGCTTGGTATTGCTCCACCATAACATTATCATTGCTCGCTCCATCATTCCTCTAAACATTCGATCTTTGAGGGCATGGAGATGGAGGAATTTCAAGCTTGGCAAATTTCTCCTTGGGTCCTTCGTCAAATTGAGGCCTTTGAGTTGGATTTCCAACAATGGTTTCTTTTTCTTCTTCGCAAGGTTCTTGATCGAAATTCTCTTTGGCGACACAGCCCACATTTGACTCTTCTGTTCTTTCAACTTTGCTTAAATACTCATCATCTATCAAAATCCTAGCGAAGGATTCTTCCTTGGGCTTGTCCTCGAGATTTAGCTCACATATCTTTTCGATCATATTTGCTCCAACGAGATATTTTATCAATATCTGTTCAACCTTGGATATCTCTTCTTCGCTCAAACCTTCATCAATTGGCAAAGGCATAGCATGAACTTGCTCCATTTCAACTCATCCACTGCTTGCACATCTTAAAAATATTCGTTGATATGGTTTAGCTCACATGCAGCGTCTAGTTGAGTCGCTTCTACTTCCAGGCTGATTGTAGAGGTTCGCTGGTTTTCACAAACTGGGTCCAATCTATCAATACTACAACGAAGCAACTGTAAGAACCCGACCCAAAACACGGTCCTAAACCTGGGTTCTCACTCAGCATGCAAGTTAAATATGTTAACAAGCGGTTTAGTGCTCATATTTTAAAACTTTACAAAAATATTTGAGAACGGGGAACACTTAAAACATAACCAACAATTTTCATTAAGCATATCCAACAGAGTAAAAACAAGCCTGGCCAGTATTTATAAAAGAACACTCAAAACAGTTTAAACAACTTTTAAACAACATTCACTTAGGACTTCTGTCCATCTACATGCTAAACAAATAATGAAAATAATAAATGACAGAGTGCCGGCAGCTCCCATGATCAATCAGCTCCCTCCGCTAGCCGTCCCGGTACTGTCACAAGTTACCTTGGTGGAAAAACCACAGAAATAAGGGTGAGTATAAACATACTCAGTAAGAATCCCCAACCGAGGTACGATACGATACATCAGTCATCTAGCACCCTAGTATACATGCAAACAGTTACCAACACAGATCATAGCACAACGAGCTTACAAGGCAAGATCCGGAATCCTCGGAAGTCTCCTACTTCCAGCCTAATGACTGGTCCTCATAACCAATCCCGAGACATCCCTGAGGGGCTTTCTCCCTCAACGAATTGATCAGCTCAAAAACCAATCCCAACGGGTGTCCTCAAGGTTCTCTTACCCTCGCTAATAAATCTGGACTATCGGGAGAGTACCCGAAGTCTGGCTCTAAACTGGAAGGAACTGGTGTACTCACGAACATTAACCCGGGGGAGCTCTCCAAACCGGTGACTAACGCGTGTGCGCGTACACCGCATGCTGCTGCAACCGGAGTAAATGTAGGGGCCTAAGTACAAACTACGCGGGCCAGGTACGCATGCCTAAAGACTCGGAAGCGGTGTCACTGAACATAGTAGTGCGAGGCCCTCGGCACTCATCTGTGCAGCCTGTACCACCGACCTGAAGCTAAGAACCGGCCAAGGCAGGCTTGCACCGTTGGCAGGGTTCTGCTCTAGCAGGCTACAAACTAGGCTTATGCCGATGTGGTAGCTAAATCCACAACGGCTGTCGAGGGGAAGCAAGGTACGTTATGCTTCGCTCTACTCCCGACAGGTGGGGACAAAGTACGTTATGTCCGCTCTCAGCCTCTGGATGATGACAAACCCTACTATACTAGCTAAGAGTACAGAGTAAATGATTCCTGGCTAACAAACAATAATCCACATCAATCACACTTAACCTAGCATGATACTACAAACTTAAAACAGGAATCATAAGCATGCTGGAAGAACAAACCTAGCATGGCACTAACATGTAAAATCAGACAAACATGCTAGCAAGAGATCAATCATAGCTGCCCTATCACTATCATGCTCATAACAGTCAACAAGCATACAAGGCACATCATGATAATATCGCAGGGTCCACACAACCACGGTAAGGAATCTTTACCTGGAAACAAGCAGAAATAGTCATCAAAAATCAACCAAGCGAACCCGATCAACCTAAGCATTTCATAAAAACAACCTTATTAAATAAACAACAACCAACAGCTTAGGACCCAAGGGAGAAAAGACTTGGGAACTACCATCCGAGAAGCCACAAGGTTCGGGCCACACCAACACAGCAGGGCAGGCTGTCGGCAGTAAGGAGCAGGCTCGGCACTAGTCGCAGGGCGCTGGCACTGGGCGCAGGCACAGGCGCGACAGGGACACGGGCGCGCTGGCTCGGGCGCTGGCGAGCAGACGCGCTGGAGCGGGCGCGCGGTGAGGCGGGCTGGGCTGCGGAGACGGAGCGCGGAAAATGCGTTTGGGCTGCGGAACGGCGAGCGGACGACGCGTCTGGGCTGCAGAACGGCGACAGAGACAAGGGCTTGGCTTCTGGGCTGCGACGGGGTCAACGCGCGGTGCAGGCGAGCGTGGGGCATCTGGGCGCAGAGCAGGGGTTGACGGTGGCGCCTAGGCCGGTGATGCTGGTGCGGAGCGGCTGGGCATGGAGCGGCTAGGGTTTGGTGGGCTCGGCAAGGAGAGAGAGAGAGAGACTTGCAAAACAAGGGGGAATGGGATTTTCTTGATTTTCTTTCCTTTTCCTAATTTAAATGGGTCTAAAATCCCTTCCCAAAGCTTCCTCTATCGAGACCCGGCTGAAGCAATCTTTTCCAATAAATAAAACTCACTTAAATCAAACTCCCAAATCAACATTAAGGGCAAGGGCTCAAATCCCAAAGGAAGCACTCAAACAACAATAATTTGCCAAAAACCCAAACCTCTTCCAAACTTCCAAACGACTAGCCCAAACATCTTGGGTCTTGCAACCAACAACAATCAAGCCTCGACAAAGGCAGGGGTGACCCTGGAATCCTGAACACCCACAAATCCTGCCCGGGGAGCAAAAGACCAAAACACCCCTAGGGGTTAAAATAGCTTTAACGGCCCAACCGAACAACCAAATCTTGAACCGAAAGCACCTGAAAAACCCGAATAGAAAACTGGGTCGTTACAGCAACTCTTCCAGCAAAATATCTGCATTATGTTGAAATAAAGGTTGCTCCTCTAATGGACAATTCACGGGTACCTCTGCGGAAGAGAAATCAAAATTGGCGAACTCAGAATCTATATTTTGCTGAGTTTGAAATAGGGATGCCTTCTCGGCTAATGCTTCTCTAATAAAGCTTTCCAAGGGTGTTTCTTCAATGGGAGCGAAATGATGATTCGCTTGAAACTCTGAATCAACATTCTCTAAATCAGCGAATTCGAGACTTGCATTATATGGTTCATAAATTTGTTCATTCTGAATGCCGCAATCAAATGGATAGTTCATGCTTTCACAAGCATAGTCATGTTCGCTTTGTTGCATAATATTTCTCGTGATCTCTTCATGCGTGTTTAAGTCACGATTGCCAGGGCCATTCTCGCAAATGTGGTTGTCTCCACTGAATTCATGGCTTTCAAAGCTCATTGGGGTAAAGGTTGAAAAATTCTTCTCTTGCCAAGTGAATTCAGCGTTTGATTCTCCCCATGAAAGGTTCGCTTGGGCGAAGTGCGACATCGCAAAGTTTTGCCCTTCCAAACTTTGGTTTCGCTAGAAGTTGAAGTCTCATGGTTCATATTGCGGATCGAATGACTCTTTTGCATACTTACAAAGATAAACAAAGTCATACAAGTCTCCTTGATAATTATCCAACTTCCTCGATTTTCTACAAAAAACCTTCCTTCGCTCTAGCGAAATAGTCTACCAAGATTTCCAACTTCGCGGAAAACACACCTGCAACAAAGGGCAAAGATAAATTGCTAGCTCTTTGGAATTAAGAAATACTCTCAAAACAACACTTAAACAAGAACTAATGTGTAAAGACCCGACCCAAAAGGGGCTCTAAATGGGCCTTTACCCCAATGCATGCAGTGAAAATAAAAGACATTATGAAAAATACATTTCGAATTCCAAGTAAAAACAGAAACATTCAACAACCAAAACATACATTTCTAAAAGCACACTCATCGATCGGATTTATTTAAACCATTAAAACAATCCACAAGTACCAATATGCCGGAATCCATAAAACGTAAGAAAACATCCCGGGCTCTGTGCTGTCTACATGCATTCAGGGAAATAACAAAAAGTGAAGAGTCATGATAATTAAAATAAAACAATCGGAGGTGACAAAGAGTTCCATGATCATAGCTCCTCCTTCACCATCCTGCTCCCGCTTGATTACCCGTGGAAAACCACGTAATAAGGGTGAGTAACGAATTACCCAGTAAGAATCCCCAACCGGGTACAATACGATATACATGATCATCTAGAAGAATGTATGCAAGCTATGAGAACAAACACAGAGCGGAGCACATAGCTAAGTCCACACTTGGACCTCGGATGCCATCTCGTGGTCTTAGTCCGGAAAATACCACAACACACTAAACGCACTATACGGGGAACAAGTCCCGCCTCACCGCTCTCATCGCCGATACGAAAGGTGCACCGCTCAAGATCCCGAGGAGCTCTCGATCGTGGCGCCAGTAATGAGCGTAAGGATGCACCGCGTGCTTCTCTACAGACTATGGGGTGCCGGGTCTAGTGGCAAGCCGCCCATATCCGGATACCACGCCTAACTAAATCTCTGGATCGGTGTCACCGACATAGGGGTGTGAGACTCGACACGTGAACTATGTCACCTGTACCACCGCACTTTGAGGCTAAGGAACGGGTCATGGTAGGCTTACACCGTGAAGCCGCCCTTACCTTATCGTGGCAATCAAGGGCTCTTCGCGAACACGCCGAGGACGTGTCTTGCCGCCGGGGACTAGGCATTGCCAAGTCATCATCCCGACCATTGGGGCATCGCTTAGACTACCACCCTCACCCAAGATTGCGGGGCCTACCGGTTGGGATAGCTAATCCCTCACGGGGTCCAAGGATCTGGAGAATCGTCTCAATCGTCCTTGCCATAGATGCAAGATACTTTATGCATCGGGCCTGGATGATGCTATCTACCCGAATTCTAACCTTAACAATAATAACGATTCAATCAATGCACCAATACGTGCTCATCGGATACAAAGAACCTAGCATGATACTACGAAGCAAGAACAGATATCGAACATGCTAGAACATGTAACAACCTAGCATGGGCTAACATGAGAAACAATACAAGAGATCATGCCGATCGAGAATCTGAACAGAGCACCTAGAGATAAACATGCTAGTAATCATACACAGCATACAAAACAACAATCACAAATATACCGCAGGTCCACACAACCCCTGTAAGAAATCCTTACCTTGGTGGAAGACTTTTACACACAAATCCTAAGTCTGCGGAACAATCCCGAGCTAGCGAAGGGAACCTAGCAAACCAACAATAATCGATTATCTAAAATATCTAAACAACAATAGAAACAAACAAGCTCGGCTCGGAACTCACGCGGCGCGACGACACGAGCTTGGGGCCGCTTTGCAAGCCGCGCTCGGCAAGGCAGGGCGTTGCATGGCTACCGCACGGCAGCGAGGACACGCTACCGCTTGCGCTACCGGCACGGACGACACGCTGCCGCCGGCCGCGCTTGCGCACGCACGCAACTTGAGGACACGCGCGCGCGAAGCGTCTCGACGGGCGAAGGCGCGCGGCGAACGCTCGAGCGGCGCGCGCGCGCGCGCCGGCGTCTGGCGAAGGCGCGCGGCGAACGCTCGAGCGGCGCGGCGCGAGCGGCGCAGCTCGGCAAGCGGACACGGCGAGGGTGTGCGAGCGATCGGCCGACGTCTTTGGCGCTGGCGAGGGCCTCTCGGCGTCGGCGCGATCGGCGATCTCGCCTTTGAACGGACAGCGAGGCCGCCGCGAACAGTGTCCGGCGCGCGGCAGGCGGTAGCTCGACCGATCTGGGCGTCGCGAGCCGGGCCGAGGATGATGGTCATTTCCTCTCACCGGGTAACACAACACACACACACACACACAACCCCTTTTTCTTACATTCGCCAACAAACACCCAAATGAGAAGATGAAGAAGACGAAGACTTACCCTAATGATGATGATCGAACCCAAGGAGATGCAAGGATGAAGAACTCGGCAAGGCTATGGAGATGGAGAGCTTGGGCGGCCAAGAGATGTTTTGGAGAAGGAGATGAAATAACCTATTTCTATTTCATTTAACCAAATGCACCAAAACTCCAAAAATCCAAGGTTAACTAAGATGTGATGCGAAAGAGTAACAAGAGCACCTAATGGCTCAAATGGCACACCTCTCTACAAGCTTCCCAGAGACCCGGTTCAAACCCCACTACAAGAAAGACAAATCCCTTTATTTTTACTTTTGCAACAAACCTTGCTCAAACCAAACCACAAACCCCTCCAAAACCTACAAAAACCATCCAATAATTTTAGTAATCGAAAAGACACAAACGACCTCGACGGCCCGACCAAATTACCAAATTACCCCTAGGGCATACCGAAGACCGGGAAGAAAAACTCGGTCGTTACAATATTCCTCCTTTTATGACTTTCGTCCTCGAAAGTCCTTAAGACAAACTTATTACTCGAGGGTAATGCAACCTCATCTCGCCTTCCCGCTCCCAAGTGGCCTCCTCGAATCCCGACTCTCCACTCAACCTTTACTAAACGAATCTCGCGATTACGCAACGCCTTGGTCTCAAAGGCAAGGATCCTCACCGGCTTTTCCTCGAAGTTCAAATCCTCATTCACCGCAAAGGCTCAA
The DNA here is from genome assembly GCA_036507275.1 of Sicyos edulis. Lineage (NCBI taxonomy): Eukaryota > Viridiplantae > Streptophyta > Magnoliopsida > Cucurbitales > Cucurbitaceae > Sicyos > Sicyos edulis. The sequence continues at coordinate 22,747,884 of CM071855.1, read as the reverse complement.
AGTCCACAATGTGCGACGGTCCGCACATACCGCCTCAACATCGATACATGAAAAACACTATGCACCACCGATAGTGACGGAGGTAGGGCTAACCGGTAAGCAACTCGCCAATCCTCTCTAGGATCTCAAACGGACCAACAAATCGGGGACTCAACTTCCCACGCTTACCAAACCTCGTAACACCTCGCATCGGAGCAACCTTAAGGAACACATGCTTTGACCAACCTCAAACTCCAAATCTCGACGCCTTGAACATCGGCGTAACTCTTCTCTCGCTCTGCTTGAGTCAACAACATACGAGCTCTAATCTTCTCGCTGATCGCACCATTGGTCAATCGCAGTAACTTCGGGACCCAAAACTCGTCTATCACCGACCTCTTCCCGAACACGGGGACCGATAACGCTTACCATACAATGCCTCGAATGGAGCCATCTCAAATCGCCGATCGTAATCGTTGTTATAGGCAAACTCCATCAATGAGAATCGTCCCAATCGCTCGAAATCCAACACACAAGCCCTCAACATATCCTCGAGAATCGATTCACTCTCTCGGTCGACCATCCGTCTGAGGGTGAAAAGTCAGGCTTAAATCGCTCTGTGCTCAAACCCTTCCGGAGCGCTCTCGTAAACGAAGTGAACCGCGAGTCACGATCGGACACAATCCTCACCGGCACACCATGATAACGGATGATCTGCTCCAAAAACAATCTGCGCCACTCGCTCCACGGTATAAGTGTCTCTACCGGAATGAAGTGTGCGCTCTTGGTCAAACGGTCGACTATCACCCAAATCGAGAGAACTTCCTCGAGTCCTTGGCAAACCAGAGATGAAGTCCATGGAGATCTCTTCCCATTTCCACTGGGTACACTCGGTGTCGTGCAACAAACCACTGGCCTCTCACTGGGTGCCTTCACTTGCCGACAAGTGAGACACCTACCGACAAACTCGCCACATCTCTCTTCATTCCCATCCACCGTAAAGTCCGCTTAAGGTCTCGATACATCTTGGTACCCCGGGGTGCCAAGCAAAAGGGGAACAAGGGCCTCCGAGCAACTCTCTCGCAAACTCGCAATGTCCGGAACACACAACCGGCCTCTATAAGTCAACCCACTGCTCGTGAATATACAAAGTCAAAGTCACCGTCGGCACTAACTCTCACAACCAATCTCTTAAGTGCGGGTCACCCAACTGGCTTTGTCTATAATCCACCGCCGAATCGACGGCGAATAGCTAATCAAGCTACTCCGCGAACCTCTCCCAACAACATCGCAACCTCGGCCCGCTCGAACTCTCTCTCGCAAACGGGCTGAACTCAACAACGCCGCAGAGTGCGACGTCTTTCTCGCTCAAAGCATCGGCCACTACATTGGCTTTACCCGATGGTACAAAATCTCGCAGCCATAATCCTTTACCAACTCTAACCATCTCCTCTCGCCTCATATTCAACTCCTTCGAGTAAACAGATACTTGAGGCTCGTGATCGGTAAACATCCGAATCCGCCACCATACGGTAATGCCTCCAAATCTTCATTGCAAACACCACCGCCGCCAACTCCATATCATGAGTCGGGTAGTTCTCTCTCATACGGCTTCACCGACGGAAGCATAGGCAATGACCTTCCCGTCTTTGCATCAACACACAACCTAATCCAAACTTGGAAGCATCATCAGAGACTACGAAACCACTGTCCCCTCCGGATCGCCAACACTCGTGCCAAGTCAAACTACGCTTGAGCCCTCGCAAAGCTCTCATCACACTCGCTGTCCCAAACAAACTCGACACCCTTCCTCGCCGACGAGTGAGGGGCGAGGCTAAAGCGTAAAAGTCCTTGACGAACCGACGGTAGTAACTCGCCAAACCTGTAAAGCTGCGAATCTCGGAATCGGTCGGCTTGGCCCATGAACTCACGGCCTCAATCTTCGCGGGGTCCACGGCTATACCATCTCTCGAAACCACGTGGCCTAGGAAGGCCACCGCTCCATCCAGAAATCACATTTGGAAAACTTCGCATAAAGCCGGTTTTCCTCAAGGCCGCCAATACTCGCCTCAAATGCTCTGCATGGTCTTCTTTAGACCTCGAATAAATCGAATATCGTCAATGAACACGATGACGGCCGCCCAAAAATGATTTGAACACCCTATCCATCATGTCCATGAACGCTACCGGGGCATTGGTCAATCCAAACGACATAACCACAAACTCATAGTGACCATATCCGACTCGAAAGCTCGCCTTAGGAATGTCGGCATCCCCGATCCGCAGAATCGATGGTAACCGGATCTCGATCTATCTTGGAGAACACGAAGCTCCCTGAAGCCGATCGAACAAATCATCGATCACGGGGCAACGGATACTTATTCTTCATCATCACCTTATTAAGCTCGCGGTAATCAATACACAAGCGCATAGAACCATCCTTCTTTTCACAAATGTAGAATCGTGCTCCCCACGGGGACACACTTGGACGGATGAACCCTCGGTCTAACATCTCCCCGCAATCTTGAATTCCCTTTAACTCACTGGCGCCATGCGATACGGAGCCTTCGAGATAGGGAGGGTCCTCGCCTCGAGCTCAATAATGAAGTCAACCTCTCTCTTCGGGGCAACCCCAGTAACTCCTCGTGAAACACGTCCCGCAAACTCCTGCACGACCGGTACTGATCAATGACAGCGAGACCGAGCGGCTCTTCCCGCACAACTTGGCTAGATAGCCCCAAGCTCCATGAGCTAGCAAACGACGAGCTTTCACGGTGACATTATCGGCGGGCAAACTCCACCCCGACTCCACGAAACTTAAAGCTAGGCCGACTGGCGGCTCGAACACTACTTCTTTCCGGTGGCGGTCAATCAACGCGTGGTTAGCAAAATAACCACTCCATACCAAGGATCACATCAAAACCGCTCATAGGCGTAACTATGAGCGTAGCCACTAGCAACTCTCCTGATATCTCGATCCGCCATCCTTAATCTTATCTCTAGCTAACATACTAACTCCCAAGGAGTTGCAACAGATAACTCAAAACCTAGAGGCTCTAGTCTCAACTTAGCATGCTCAAAGAAACAACACGTATACAAATGAATGCGTAGAACTGTAATCAAACAAGACAAATGCGCAGTGGTCTAAAACAAGAAGCGTACTCGCCATACGCCGCATCCGTGACTCGGCCTCTCGGACGGGTCGTAGCAAACACCCGACTTCGCCGCTGCTACTGGCCGAGGACGTAAACGGATCATATGACCCTCTTTACCACAACGAAACACACACTGGGCCCATGCCTCGCAAGCTCCAACGTGGGTCCTCCCGCAAGAAGCACAAGCGTGAACTCGCTCGGGACCGCTCTGGCGAGGGCCGAAACGGACGGCCCTATGCGCGATCCCGCTTTGAATCGCCTTGGCGACGCTGCCGCCACCCCGAAGTCAAACTTTCTCTTACGCCCCACAACGCGACAGACGCCGAACAGAGCGGCAACAACCCGCCAAAGCAGGATACTTCCCATTATAGATCGTGGCCAATCGGATGTACTTTAGCATAAGTGTCGTGGGGCCCGAGCCCGACATCTCGGGAAACACCGCGCTCAATCCAGATATGAACTTCCGAATCTTCACCTCGGGTGGCAATCAATCGAGGAGCAAAATATCCATACTCCGAGAACTTGCGCTCATATTCCTCGATGGAATCGTAACCCTGCTTCTGTGTTCCGGAAGAGCTCCACCATCTTCTCTCGAGCCTCATCACCGATGAACTTTACCTTGAACTCACCCTTGAAGAACTCCCAAGTAGCGGGTGGAGACCCACCGGTCTCTCGCTCAAGGTGGACTCCCACCACCATCTCACCGTGCCTCCTAGCACATGAGCCGCACATCTCGGCCTCTCGAATATCGGGGCACACCATGATCGGGAAGGTGTACTCCAAATGGGCAATCCACCGGCCGCCGCTAACGCATCACCGGTGGCATCAAACTTCTCGTGCTTCCACTTCACAAAATCCTTCACCACCTACCCAATTCCTCGCACCTCTCCGCCATATCGCCTCGGGGGCTACTTGCTCTCGTGGAGCCGAGGTGCTACTTGAGCTCACAACCAATCGAGTCACCGCTCGATCCGGGCTCGGACTCTTCCCGCCATACGCTAACAAGGCCTCGGGTCTCGCCCTCGGTCACTCAACATGCTGACCATAAAAGCCCTCATAGACTCAAAGAAACATCGCTCCAGAGCGCCTCACGGCGCTTTCGATCGCCTCAACGCCCGCTCTAGGCGTAACAGAGGAGCCGCTGGTGGAATGCCATCGATGTCGGCTTGGGACGATGTCCTCGCAGAGACGATCCGATCCCGATACCTCGACTCGCTCTCGAACCTCCTCTCCCGGGTGACGGAGTGATCGCATGCCGGCGATCTACATCCAAACCAACAACGAATCAAAATCGCTGTCACACCATTCCACAACACCAAACAAGGCATACACTAGATGATAGGTATTGTAAATTCTTAACCCTTTTCCTTTCTAAAACAATAAATCTAGGCGCACTGATGACCGCCTTGAGGCCGATGATCATGGAAAACGACCTACAACAAAAGGTCGGGCCTGTAATCTATGACTCGAGCTCGATACCAATCAGAAAGACCCGACCCAAAGGGGGCTCTAAATGGGCCTTTACCCCAATGCATGCAAAAAAAATAAAAGACATTATGAAAAATACATTTCGAATTCCAAGTAAAAACAAACAACATTCAACAACCAAAACATACATTTCTAAAAGCACACTGATCGAGATTTATTTAAACCATTAAAACAATCCACAAGTACCAATATGCTTTGGAATCCATAAAACGTAAGAAAACATCCCGGGCTCTCTGTGCCGCCTACATGCATTCAGGGAAATAACAAAAAGTGAAGAGTCATGATAATTAAAATAAAACAATCGAGGTGACAAAGCAGGTTCCATGATCATAGCTCCTCCTTCACCCATCCTGTCTCCCGCTTGATTACCCGTGGAAAACCACGTAATAAGGGTGAGTAACGAATTACCCAAGAAGAATCCCCAACCGGGTACAATACGATATACATGATCATCTAGAAGAATGTATGCAAGCTATGAGAACAAACACAGAGCTTGAGCACATAGCTAAGTCCACACTTGGACCTCGGATGCCATCTCGTGGTCTTAGTCCGAAAATACCACAACACACTAAACGCACTATACGGGAACAAGTCCCGCCTCTGCCGCTCAACGCCGATACGAAAGGTGCACCGCTCAAGATCCCGAGGAGCTCTCCACCGGCTACGCGTAATGAGCGTAAGGATGCACCGCGCGGCTTCTACAGCACTATGGGGTGCCGGGTCTAGTGGCAAGCCGCCCATATCCGGATACCACGCCTAACTAAATCTCCGGATCGGTCACCGACATAGGGTGTGAGACCGACACGTGAACTATGTCACCAGACCACCGCACTGAGGCTAAGGAACGGGTCATGGTAGGCTTACACCAGAAGCCGCCCTACCTTATCGTGTGGCAATCAAGGCTACCGCCAACACGCCGAGGACGCGTGCGGCCGCCGGGACTAGGCATTGCCAAGTCATCATCCCGACCATTGGGGCATCGCTTAGACTACCACCCTCACCCAAGATTGCGGTGGCTCACCGGTTGGGATAGCTAATCCTCACGGGGTCCAAGGACGGAGAATCGTCTCAATCGCCCTTGCCATAGATGCAAGATACTTTATGCATCGGGCCTGGATGATGCTATCTACCCGAATTCTAACCTTAACAATAATAACGATTCAATCAATGCAGTCCAATACGTGCTCATCGATACAAAGAACCTAGCATGATACTACGAAGCAAGAACAGAGCATCGAACATGCTAGAACAGAACAACCTAGCATGGGCTAACATGAGAAACAATACAAGAGATCATGCCATCAGAATTCAATGAGCACCTAGAGATAAACATGCTAGTAATCATACACATGCATACAAAACAACAATCACAAATATACCGCAGGTCCACACACCCCCTGTAAGAAATCCTTACCTTGGTCTAAGACTTTTACACACAAATCCTAAGTCGCGAACAATCCCGAGCTAGCGAGCGGAACCTAGCAAACCAACAATAATCGTGATCTAAAATATCTAAACAACAATAGAACAGCAAGCTCGGCTCGGGAACTCACGCGGCGCGACGACACACGAGCTTGGGGTCAGCTGCGCAAGTCGGCTCGGCAAGGTCGGGCGCCGGCCGCGCTACCGCACGGCAGGACACGCTACCGCTGCGCTACCGCACGGACGGACGACACGCTACCGCTGCGCTACCGCACGGCAGCAGGACACGCGCGCGCGCGGCGAAGCGTCTGGACGGCGGCGCGCGCGCGAACGTCTCGAGCGAAGGCGCGCGGGCGCCGGCGTCGGGCGGCGGCGCGCGCGAACGCTCGAGCGGCGCGCGCGCGGCGCAATGCGGCAAGCGGACACGGCGAGGGTGTGCGAGCGATCGGCCGACGCGGCTGGCGCCGCGTAGGCTCCTCTGGCGTCGCGCGATCGCGGCGATCTGGCTGCTGGGCGAACGGGCGAGGCTGCCGCGAATGTGTCCGGGCGTGGCGCAGGCGGCCGCTCGACCGACCGGGCGTCGCGAAGAGCTGGCCGAGGATGATGGCCGCTCCTCTCACCGGGCCGCACAACACACACACACACACAACCCCTTTTTCTTACATTCGCCAACAAACACCCAAATGAGAAGATGAAGAAGACGAAGACTTACCCGGAATGATGATGATCGAACCCAAGGAGATGCAAGGATGAAGAACTCTGCAAGGCTATGGAGATGGAGAGCTTGGGCGCCAAGAGATGTTTTGGAGAAGGAGATGAAATAACCTATTTCTATTTCATTTAACCAAATGCACCAAAACTCCAAAAATCCAAGGTTAACTAAGATGTGATGCGAAAGAGTAACAAGAGCACCTAATGGCTCAAATGGCACACCTCTCTACAAGCTTCCCAGAGACCCGGTTCAAACCCCACTGCAAAGACAAATCCCTTTATTTTTACTTTTGCAACAAACCTTGCTCAAACCAAACCACAAACCCCTACAAAAACCATCCAATAATTTTAGTAATCGAAAGACACAAACGACTTCTCGACGGCCCGACCAAATTACCAAATTACCCCTAGGGCATACCTGGAAGACCGGGAAGAAAAACCTGGGTCGTTACATAATGAAAACTATTCCCCGGCAACGGCGCCAAAAACTTGGTCGTGGCGGATCTCAACACAGAAACTTAAAAAATTATAAATAAGAAGAATGATGACGTGGCTTGTTAAGGACTTTGCCAGAGTGAAGCCTCTACTTTTGATTAAGCAAAATGTGTGTGTGTGATCCCCAAAGGTTGTGCAAGTATACACAGTCTTTGTTGCATCAAGTTTTAAAGTAAGTAAAGGTCATCTCTACAGGGAATAGGTATTAGTGTCATGCTTAAGCGAAATCGAGAGTCAGGGTAACGGGGGAGTTTGTTGTGGCGAAATAAATCTAAACTAAGTAAATTAAAGATAAATCAAACTGATAAAATACATCTAAGGGAATAAGAAAATTAAGAGTTTCGCTTAGCGAAACTATTTACAAAGAAAGAAGCAACAACCGTTAGCTTTCTTTTGCTCTCTCAAGTCTTAGAGTTTGGCTCTCTCAAGCTCTTGGCTTGGTTCCCTCGAACACAAACATTGCTAAGGCGAAGCGACACAACATTAGGTGAACCTTATCTCTAAGCATTCAATTTAGATGCAAGTAAACTCATTTCTAAGTAAACTTTGCGAACCTAATGTTATACATGCAAGATCGCTATATTTCTATTCTCTCGAAGCGAAATAAAGACATACACACAGTGGATCAAACGAACTGCATTTCGAATTAACATAGCATGCATAATAGTTTATCATCTCGCTAAATCTTCGCTTAGGTGAAATACTCCTATTTGACTATTTCCTTCCAATGATAGATTTAGTCGCCATGTCGATAATAAAAGCAAAGAGAAGTAAAAGCAATAGGAAATCATCATTAAAGACAGTAAGAAATAAGGTTCGTTGAAACTACACTAAAAATAGAAGTAGAAGAAAGTAATAAAACTAAACTACGGCTAAACTACAACTAAAAACTAAGAAAATGATGATCGGAATGCTCGATGGAATGGTGATCGACCTCGAAAGGGTGATCGGCCCCAAGAACGGGGATCTCCCCTAAATTGGGTCATATTTTGCTCTGAAGGTGAACAACTCTATTTATACCGCAGCCTACAAGTTTACAAAAGAATGCTACACGATCCTCGATAAATGTTGGATCGCTTCTATGATTGCTTTTCGATTTAATGACCGCTTTTCCGACATTTCTCGCTCCACGATCCACATTATCGGTGTCGAGAATCTTGGCTTCCTAAGTTTACAACATCTTCTTTCATTGGTGGCTTCGATGTGGCGGCAGCGCTTGGTAACTTCCTTAAGCTCCGCTCTTCGCGCGCGAATCTCTTCAAGGCATGCTTGGTCAATGACATTCGCTTTAACACCTTCTTGTTGGAATTTCGCCGCGCTCCATCGTAAATGCTTTGTTGATCACCCCAAACATTTGGGAGTTATTGGTCAAGAAGTCTGGAAGAATCATTTCAAGGGCTGACAATTCGCGGTCTAACATAAGCGACAGCGAGAAGGGCAAACAACTGCAGAGTGGGTCGCTAACAGTGAACGCGAAAGAACTTAGGCGGCGCAGCATAATTCGGTGAACACCAAAGAAATAAACCAGCACCACGATCACATGTTCAAGCAGAAAAATACGATAATCGACCGATCGTGAGAGGATAGCGGAGACTTCGGATGCCGTGATAAAGCCTTTATAAGCCAATGGAGATCTGGGAGGAAGGCAATTGATATTGGAGAGAATAAACGGTGGTAACACAGATAATAGGCCAAGAAGTGAGCGAGAGCTCCGAGAAGTGAAGAATCCAGAACAAGTTCCAGTGTCGAGCCAAGCTATTCTCAGTGGTTAACTCATTTTAGTCTGCTTTGTATTTGCATTTATTTATTCAGGCATGAATGTTGTTATTTTCTTATGTTTTTTGCTAGTTTGGAACTTTTCCCGTTTATGAATCTATATCTTTTACTTTGAAAGCATATCTCCATTCGTTCTCTTTAAATTACAAGTTATAATTCGCTAGTTATTTAAAAGCGGAGGAAATACAAGTTTGGTTTCGGAGGAACCTTGGTTAACATATTTGAGAGAATAGGTTGACAATTTGTATAACTGCCTTTAGTCTTGTCAAGTGAGAACTTACAATTCGCACTCACTTAGATCGCCAGTATGCTAGGTATGTGTTTAAGTTTATGATCAGCACTCTTACAGCCGCTAGGTATGTGGTTAAGTTTATGTTATTGTTATTTGTAATGTTTTGTAAACTCTAGCTTGAGAGTGTTTATTGTTTTCCTTTGAAGAATTTCCAAACAGATTTTATGTTTCCAATGTTTTAATAAAGATGTTCTTTTCAAATTTCTTGAATGACTTTCACCGAATTTTACATGTTGAGTGAGGGCCATTAGGGTTGTTTAGTGTCGGGTCCTTACAATTGGTATCAGAGCTCAGAGTCATAGATTCTGTAGACTGACCTACTAAGTTAGGTTATTGTGTCCCATGATAATCAAGACTCCTACAAAATTGCCAGTATGTGTGTTTAAGTTTATTTAAGGGTTTAAGGTTTCAATACTAGCACCTAGCATACTTGTCTTATCTTGTTGTTGGCAGTGTTGGTCCTAGCATGGACTAACTAAGTATGTCTTGGGTACAGATCTTCAGTATGCCGATTACCCGGAGAGGAGCAGGATCATCTGGGATAGCCAACCGAGGAGATGGCATTCAGATTTCCACTTATGAAGTTGCATCATGGCTGGATCAGCCCAGTGGGCCGCATGTGGCCCCAGTTGCTAGTGTACTCCGAGTAGGGGAAGAGACTGCCCAGACTACAGCTCCTGGAGCTGAGTTAGCTTCCATGATGAGAGAGATGATGTTATTGATGGCAGAGCAGCAACGCAGAGTCTCGTGCTCGGGCCGCACAGCTTGCGCAGAGCGCTTAGCAAAGACAAAGGGAGGAGTCTAGAGCACAGATGGCTCAGTTGACTCAACTGTTAAGACAGGCTGCACTAGTTGCACCAGCTGCCCCTGCAACTCCATTGCTACCCCAAGATGGTCAGGAGCCCATGGAGGTTGAGGCTGTAGCAGGGGTTGGAGCTGCTGAGTTTGGAAAGTGGTTGAAGGACTTTTGTAAGTGGAAGCCTAAGGAGTTCCATGCAACTGAGGAACTGTTGAAGGTAGCTAAGTGGTTAGCCAGGATGGAGTACATTTTCCGGGTCATGGACTGCCCAGATGTGCAGAGACCGCGTTGTGCAGCTCACGTTCTCACTGACACAGTAGTGTGGTGGTAGGAGTCCACCCTTAGAGGCAGACCTGCAGGAATTCTTCAGGTCTGATTTTAAGACCCAGTATATCAGTGAGGAGGCTCAACAGGAGATGGTTGAGGAGTTCAACAATTTGAAGCAAGGGGTCTGACTCCATAGCTGAGTATGAGAAAAAGTTTTCGGAGCATAGTTATTTTACTCCAGAGTTGGTTGCCACCGAGGAAATTAAGATAAAGAAGTTTATCGGTGGGCTCAGACTAGAGGTTGCCCAGGACATCAGGGAACTTGATCTGGAGACTTAGACGAGGATAGTGGCATTGGCCAAAATCTATAACAGGAAGTACCCTCCAAAGGCAGCATTTCAGCTTAGCATAGCACATCGTGACTTCAATGCAAGGCGATCGTAAGAGGAAGTTTGAGCAGAGAGGCCACCGCGCTTCAGTAGCGCGATTTCACCGAGAGACTGGTGGCCACGTCGAGAGATCGTCGAGGAAGCCACCAGATCGGCCGACTTGTGGCAAGACTCACTTTGGTCTGTGTGGACCAGGGCCCAAAGCATGTTTTAAATGTGGTAGAGAGGGTCACCTGGCTAGAGCATGTTCAGAGGGTGAGCCAGGTTGCTAGACCGGCCAAAAAGAGAGGGTCGTGTGTTTGCTACGACTCTGAGGAGGCCGAGAAGACCGACGCACTGTGCAAGTGTGTACTTTACTTGTTTTGGACCATTATGCTTATGTGCTATTTGATTCGGGCTCAACCCACTCGTTTATTTCTGCTTTATTTGCTAGTCAAGCCTGTTTAGTATTGGAACCCTTAGGGTTCGAGTTGTGTGTTGCTACTCCTTCGGGAGTTAGTATGTTGGCTAGCGAAAAGATTAGAGACGGTCGGATCATAGTATCCAGAGAGTCTTTAGCTCCTACACTCATAGTACTGCCTATGAGTGGTTTTGATGTGATCCTTGGGATGGACTGGTTAGCAGAGCACCATGCCTTAATTGATTGTCACCAGAAGGAGGTTGTGTTCAGACCGCCGAAAAAGCAAAGCTTTAGATTCCGTGGAGTCCAGAGTGGAGTTTGCCCACTTTTGATTTCAGCAGTGAAAGCTCAGCGTCTGTTAGCTTGAGGAGCATGGGGTTTCCTTGCGAAGTTGTCCGGAGGAGATCATTCTCTGCCTCGTGGATCAGTACACGGTTGTACAAGAGTTTGCAGATGTGCTCCTAGAGAGGTGGACTTCACAATCGAGCTTGAGCCAGGGACTCTCCCTATCTCAAAGGCTCCTTACCGAATGGCACCACCGAAATGAAGAAAGTCAAGGCCTGGGGCTTGTAGGAGATGTTGGACCATGGTTTTTTTTGTCCCAGTGTGTCACCATGGGGAGCACCCGTTCTGTTTGTAAAGAAGAAAGACGGTTCGATGCGCCTCTACATAGATTACAGGGAACTGAACAAGGTTACTGTGAAGAACAAGTACCCGTTGCCCCGTATTGACGATTTGTTTGACCAGTTGTAGGGAGCTTCAATCTTTTTGAAGATTGATTTGAGGTCTGGATATCATCAGCTGAGGATCAGGGATGCTGACATCCCCAAAATAGTGTTCAGGTCGAGGTATGGCCATTACGAGTTCGTAGTAATGTCCTTCGGGCTAACCAATTCCCCAGCAGCCTTCATGGATATGATGGATAGAGTATTCAAGGCATTCTTGGATAGCTTTGTCATCGTATCCATAGATGACATCCTGATTTATTCAAAGACCAGAGAGGACCATGCTTCACACCTGAGGCAAGTTTTGACAGCTCTGAGAGAGAACCAGTTGTATGCAAAATTCTCCAAGTGTGACTTTTTGTAACGGCCCAGGTTTTCATCTCGGTCTTCTAGGTATGCCCTAGGGGTATTTTGGTAATTTGGTCAGGCCGTCAGGGTCGTTTATGTCTTTTGCTGTTTCTAAAATTATTGGATGGGCTTAAGTAGGATTTTGATGCTTTGAGGTTGTGTTTGGGCATGGTGAGATGCAAAAGAAAAATTGAGGAATAAAGATGTGTTAGTTAGGATTCAAACTTGGAGTGCTAGGAAGTCGTGGGTGGTGGTGGGGCCGCTTGAGCCACAGGAGGATCTTGTTGCTCTTTCACAGCATATCTTGATTAACCTTGGATCTTTGGAGTTTTGGTGCATTTGATTAAATGAAAGGAATTAGGGTTTTGGTGTTTTCTTTTCCCAAATCACCATGGCCGCCTTCAAGCCAATTTCTCCCAAACCCCAAGCCGTTTTTCATCTCCTTAGTAACTCCGTGGTTCGATCGCCATTCCGGTAAGTCTTCATCCTCTTCATCTTCTCCATTTGGTGTCCTTGCAGTCGAGTGTAAAGGAAGAGGTGGTGTGTGTGTGTGTGTTTTGTTGCAGTCGCCCAAAGATGCCCAGATTCGCCCAAAGAAATGAGCCGCACCGCCAAAGACGCCCAGATCGCAGTTGCCGCATGCCTAGCTCTCTGCACGCTCGCGCACCGCCGTCGACGCATCGACCTCGCCGCAGCCGCCTAGACGCCCCGGATCGCCTGACCTTTACTCGCGCTGCGACGCTCGCATAGCTAGCGCCATTGCTCGCCCTGGCCCGCTTTCGCCCACTACCAAGTACGCGCTCATTGCCATCCTGCAGCGCGGCGCTTCTCTAGCGCCGCACTCGTGCCGTGCCGCTTCACCCACCCGCTCAAGTCTGGGCCTTGTCTCGCGCCGTCGCGCCATCGCCAAAGAATAATGTTTCGCACGTGCAAATTGTCCCCGCACTGCACACCGTGTGTGCGCGTGAGTTGCTCCCGAGCCGAGTTCTATTTATTTTATTATATTTAGGCCTATGAATTGTGATTATTATTGTGTTTGTTAGGTTCTCGTTAGCTAGCTCGGGATCGATCGCAGCTTAGGATTTTGTGTTTAGTTGCCTCTCGACCAAGGTAAGGATTTCTTACCGGAGTTGTGTGGGCCCTACGATATATTATGTGATGCTGTTTGTATGCTTGTTTGTGTTTATCAAGATGTTTAGAGATAGGTGCTCGTTTCAATTCCCGATCGGCATGATTTCTTATGTTGTTTCTCATGTTAGTCCTTGCTAGATTGTTCCGCTTCGCATGCTCGTGACTGCTTTTGCTTCGTAGTATCATGCTAGGTTTGTTGTATCTCATGGAGCACGTATTGGATTGTTTTGGATTGTTTGTTATTGATATTATAGTTTAGAGTTCGTAGGTAGGTAGCATCATCCGGGCCGGATGCATAACGTAACTTGCATCCACGGTGGACGTAAGAGACGGTGCATTGCCCCGATCCCGCTAGGGTTTAGCTAACCCTAACGTCCGCCCCCGCAATCTTGGGTGAGGGTGGCGATCATTAAATGCCCCAACGGTCGTGATGATGACTTGGCATTGCCTCGCCCCCGCAATGCAAGCACGCCTCGCCGTGTTCGGCAGTAGCCCTTGATTGCCACCGATAGGGCAAGGACGGCTTCGTGTGTAAGCCTACCACGACCGGCTTTAGCCTTAGGTGCGGTGGTTCAGCCGACATAGTTCACGTGTCCGTGTCTCACACCCTATGTCGCTGACACCGATCTAGAGATTTAGTTAGGCATGGTGATCGGACTCGGGCAATCTTGCCACTAGACCCGGCACTTCATGGTTTGCGTGAGCATGCGGTGCGCGCATACGCGCATTACACCGCCACCGAGAGCTCCTCGATCTTGAGCCGCACCTTTCAGATTGACAGAGATGACAGCCGAGGCCGAGACTTGTTTCTCGTGATAGGGCGATCATGAGGTGGATTATTCTCGAGTAAGTCCCCGAGATGGCATCCGGTTTATGTGTGGGTTTAAGCTATGTGCTCTATTCTCGTGTTTATATTCATAGCTTGCATACCTTTCTACTAGATGACCATGTATATCGTATTGTACCTCTGTTGGGGATTCTTACTCAAGAATTGCTACTCACCCTTTATTTTGTGGATTTCACAGTAACCAAGGTGCGAGACAGATGGTCAAGGAGGAGCTCATGATCATGGGAATCACCACAAACTCGATTTTATGTTATGACTCTTTATATTTTATTTCCTCCGAATGCATGTAGACGCACGGAGCCCTAGGTTGTTTTCTCAATGTTTTTACTGATTCCAAAGACTGCAATCATGGAAAGTTTTGAATGCTTTTTAAATAAATCTCTCCGATCGAGTGAGTTCTTGGAAATGTATTTTATCTTGAGACAGATACTTGGAGACAGTGGACAGTTTTCAGAATTTGTATTGACTTTGAATTGAATGTTTGTATGTTTTAGTTTTTACTTGGAATCTAAAACCATTCTTGCACTTTGTCCTTAACTTTGAATGCATTCATTGAGGTAAAGGCCCATTTAGAGCCCCTTTTGGGTCAGGTCTTTACAGTTGGTATCAGAGCTCAGAGTCATAGATTCTCTGTGAGACTCGACCTTTTGTTGTAGGTCATTTTTCCATGATCATCAAGACTCCGACACCATCAGTACGCCTAAGTTTACTGCTTTTAGAAAAGGGTTAAGAATTTACAATACTTTTCATCTAGTGTATGCCTTGTTTAGTGTTGTGGAGCTGAGACGAAAGGTGTTCTCGACTGTTGTTGGTTTGTGTTTAGAGCACCATCATGCCAACTTCCCGCAGTGTAAGAAGTATGTTAGCAGCTTGTCAGGGTATCCAAATAGATTCAGATACCGTTGGGACATCGTCCTAGAGGGAGGCAGAGATTAGACTCTCGTGAGGCCACTTGTGGCCCAGCTTGTTAGTTTTTCCCAGAGAGAGGGTGGAGGTGATTTTCCTTGGAGTACCACTCCGGAGAGGAGTTAGCTTTGGCTTTGCTCATGTTGATGCTTGCAGAGGTGTTCCAAAGCAGGACTAGCCTCGGTAGTTCAAGTGTTGATCTTGAACCTTAGCATTGTTTGATTTCCCAGAGAGTAGTCAGAGTTAGTAGCCTTCGTGGAGGATGTAGAGACATCTTTGTTCCCTGCATTTGTTGTTGTTGTTTTGTAGCCAGAAGCCGTAACCTCTCGTGGTTAAGGGTGCAATGAGCGAAGGTTCCCATCGGACTTGATCCGCTGGTGGTTTCCTCGCTTGTCTAGTAGAGTTGAGCACTCTTCTTATGGTGAGCCCCTAGAGTAGGGCTAGTCGCATGTTGAGAGATCCGACTAGAGTTTAATAGAGCATCATGTGGAGATGCAAGAGTAGGCAAAGTGAGACTTCTGGGCTTGATGAGATGCCATATGCATGGTTGTTTGAGTTTGAGCTCTTGTATGCCTAGCCATAGTTTTTGTCACTTGAGGTTGTGACTCATGGGCCCTATTTGTAGTAAGATGTGGATTTGTTAGTAGTGGCAATCGAGGTGCATTGGTTGGTGTGCCGCTTTGGCACTAAGTCCGGTCTCAGCCTGAGTTTGGCATGGGTATAGCCGATGGTTCTAAGACTCGTCCGAGTTCATGTAAAGACCCAACCCAAAATGGAACTAAATCTAGGTCTTTACTCAAAGATGCAAATTTAAAACATAAAAGGACCCAAATTGTGGTCTGGATTAAAAACTTTTCAAACACATGAGCGGAAAACAATCAAAACAAAGTAAACATTCATTAGGCAAAACGAACCATTCAAATTAAAATGTTGGATCGATCAAGATTTTCCTTAAAAACATAAAATAGTTCAAATCATAGTTTTCCTACGGATCTAAGTCCAACTACATGCTGAAATCCAAAAACAAGAAAATAAGACACGACAGAGTGTCAAGAAGATCCATGATCTCCCAGCTCTCTCCGCTAGCCACCTCGGTCTTGTCCCAAGTTACCTGTGGAAGAAATCACGATAAGGGTGAGTATAAACATACTCAAGTAAGAACCCCGACCGGGAGTACGATACGATGCAATCTATCATCTAGCAAACCAGTACACATGCCACAAATATCAACACGGATCTTAGCTCAATGAGCTCACAAGGCAAATCTGAATCCACTAAGTCTCCTACTTCCGCCTAATGATTGGCTCTCAAACCAATCTCGGACATCTCCAAGGGTCTTTCTCCTTTGGCCAATTGATCACCTCAAAACCGATCCCAAGATGTCCGACACCCTCGAGGGTCTTTCTCCTCGACCAATTGATTAACTCTAAAGTCAATCCCAATGGGTGTCCTCAAGGGTCTCTTACCTCGCTTATAAACCTGACTATCGGAGAGTACCCAAGTCCGGCTCTAAACAAGAAGGAACTGTGTACTCACGAACATTAGCCCGGGAGCTCTCCGAACCGGCTACTTAACGCGCAGTGCGCGCGCACACCGCATGCTCTTCTCGCAAACCGCGAAATGCGGGGGCCTAAGGGCAAACTACGCGGGCAGTGCACGCATGCCTAAGACTCGGAAACGGTGTCACCGATCACAGAGTGCGAGGCCCTCGGCAGACTCATCTCAGGCAAACTGTACCACCGACTGGAAGCTAAGAACCGCCAAGGTAGGCTTGCACCGCTGGCGGTGGTTCCGCTCTAGCAGTTACAAACTAGGCTTATGCCAATGAGGTAGCTAATCCTCACCGGCTGCCGGGGAAGCAAGGTACTTTATGCTTCGCTCTACTCCCGACCGGTGGGGACAAGGTACGCATGTCCGCTCTCACCTCTAGATGAAGACAAACCCTATCATACTAGCTTAGACTACCAAGTACGTGATTCCCGGCTAACATCCACAAAGACATCTCGTCATACATAGCCTAGCATGATACTACGAGCTTAAAGCAGAATCTCAAGCATGCTGGAAGAACAAACCTAGCATGGCACTAACATGAACAAAAATGCAAAACATGCTAGCAAGAATTCAATCACTAGCTATCCTATCCACTAACATGCTCATAAAGGTAAACAAGCATACAAGGCACAATTAAGAAAGCATAGCAGGTCCACACAACCACTGTAGGGGAAGTCCTTACTGAAACAAGTGGAGAATAGCTATCACAACCAAAAAGACCCTCGAGCTTAATACTAACTCGAGCAACCTAGGCATAAATAAAGCATCCTAAGTAAATACATACAAAGAGCCGAAGCTTAGAAAACACAAAGGGATTGGTTCGGGAATTACCACCGAGAAGACACGGGCCTCGCAGCAAGGAGGGTGGCTTGGCGCCGCCGGTGCGGGCGCTGGGCGCTGGGCGCTGGGCGCGGCACGCCGGGCGGACGCGCAGGCAGGCAGCAGGCGCGTGTGCGGCCGCAAAGGCGACGCGCGAGCGAGCGGCTCGGCTGGGTTGGCGCGCGGCGCGAGGGTCGCGCTGAGCGGAGCGGGCGCTGCGGCGGGACGCTGCCGAGCGGCGCGCGGCGGCGCGCGGCGCTGTTCCTGCGACGCGGCGGCATGCGGCGACCACGAGCGACGCCGCGGCGGTGCTGGCGCGCTACGGGCGGCGGTCGGCGGCGATGGGTGCGGCGGTGGGGCTTCCGGGCGGCGTGGCAGCGCGGTGCAGGCATCGGGCGGGCGGGGGCGGCGTGGCGGGTGGTGCGTGCGCTGCGGGTGGCTCGGGCGGGGTGGCTCGATGGTGTGGCTAGGCCGCTCGGCTAGGGTTTTAGGAGAGAGAGAGAGAGAGAGAGAGAGAGAGAGAGAGAGAGAGAGAGAATGCGGCTAAGAGGGGAAAATTAGGAGTTTCTTGATTTTCCTTCTTTTCCTTATTTTTAAATAGGTTAGAGACCTAAATTCCTTTCCCAAGGCTTTTCTCTTACTGGTCCCTACCAAAGAAATTCTTTTCTTTTTTTTTTTTTTTTTTTTAATTAAGACTCTTTTCTTAAAACTCCACATTCACCATTTAGGCAAGGCTCAAATCCCAAAAGATTAAATTAATTTTCCAATTAATTTTGTTATCAATCAGAAGGAAAACGGGGTCATATAATACTCCCTTTAAAAGACTTTCGTCCCCGAAAGTCCTAAGACTGAACAACTCCGGTAATGAGTCCTCATCTCATCCTCTAGCTCCCACGCCGCTTCCTCCGCCTCTCGATGCCTCCAAAGAACCTTTACTAAACTTATCTCTCTCTGCTGCGCAATACCTTGCGCTCATAAGCCAAAATTTGCACGGGCTTCTCCTCAAAGGATAAATCTTTACTCAACTCTAGGGGCTCATGCTCTAGCACATGCGAAGGATCTCGCCACGTGCACTTTCTCAACATCGAAACGTGGAACACATCATGCACCGCGACAAAGACGGGGTAAAGCTAACCGATAGGCCACCGCTCCGATCCGCTCAAGGATCTCAAAAGGCCCTACAAACCTGGGCTCACTTTGCCTCGCTTTCCAAACCTTAACACCCCACGCATAGGTGCTACTTTCAGAAAAACATGATGACCCACCTCAAACTCCAAGTCTCTACGCCTCACATCGGCGTAACTTTTCTCGCCTACTTTGTGCCGTCAACATGCGAGCCCTTATCTTCTCGTGACCGCTGCGTGTTCATCATCCAAGTAACTCGGGTCCTGCAACTCGCCTATCCCCAACCTCCTCCCGCAACACTAGGGATCTGCAGCGCTACCATACAACGCCTCGAATGGGGCCATCCGAATAGTCGCCGATAGCCGTTGTTGTGCGACTCCATCAAGTATGTGCATCGGTCCCAAATCGCTCGGGAAGTCCAAGACACGTGCTCTCAACATGTCTTCCAGAACCGATTCACCCTCTCACCCGACCATCGGTTTGAGGGTGGAAGGCGTTCTTGAAACGCACTCGCTTCCCAAACCCTTCTCGAGCGCTCTCCGTAAGCGAGATGTGAACCGAGAATCCCGATCCGATATTATCTTTGCGGGTACCCCGTGGTACCGCACAATCGCTTCAAGGAACAATCGTGCCCACTGCTCCACTGGTATAACTAATCTTCCCGAATAAAGTGTGCACTCTTGGTCACCGGTCCACTACTACCCGTGATCTCGAGTGAACCCTCTCGGTGTCCTCGGCAACCCAGAGATAAAATCCATCGAAATCTCATCCCACTTCCACTGTGGAACACTTAACGGCTGCAATAAACCTGCAGGTTTCTGTCTGGGGGCCTTCACTTGTTGACAAGTGAGACACCGCCAACAAACTCCGCTATATCTCGCTTCATGCCCATCCACCGTAACGCCCGCTTGAGATCTTGGTACATCTTGGTACCTCCCGGTGCCAAGTGAATGGGGAACTATGTGCCTCGGCGAGCAACTCGCTTTCGAACCTCTGCGTCATCCGGGACGCACAATCGACTCGGTGCACTCAAGCCTTCGCCCCGTGCCACAACAAAGTCGAAATCACCATCACCCTTTAACCTCTCGAGCAATCTCTCAACTTGGGATCACTCTACCGATCGCCGATGATCCTCTCGCTAAGCGACGACCGAACTCGATAGTTGGGCTACCTCGCAGTAACCTCTCCCCAACAAGACCGCAATACTGCGGTTCGCTCAAACTCTTTCCGCAATTCAACTTGGGAGCTCAAAGAAAGCCGCTTGAATGCGACGCTTTTCTACTCAAAAGATCACCACAACATTGGCTTTTCCGGATGATACAAAATCTCACAAATGTAGTCCTTTACTAACTCGAGCCACCTCCTCTCGCCTCTCATGTTCAACTCCTTCCGAGTGAAGAAGTATTTGAGGCTCGTGATCCGTGAACAATCGAATCCTCTCACCATATAAGTAGTGCCTCCAAATCTTTAGAGCAAAAACAATCGCAGCCAACTCCATATCATGAGTTGGATAGTTCTTCTCATAAGGCTTCAATCGCCGGAAGCATAAGCTATCACCTTCCCGTGCCGCATCAACACACACCCTAAACCATATTTGGAAGCATCACTATAAACTACGAAACCTCCTGTTCCTTCCGAATCGCCAACACAGTGCCGCCGCAAAGCCGAGCTTAAGCCGGGCAAAACTTTCCTCACATCTAGCATCCCAAATAAAGTCAACACCCTTCTTGGTCGACGGGTTAGGTGTGCCGCTTTAGCGAAAAGTCTTTCACGAAACGCCGGTAATAACCCGCCGCACTCCAAAAGTCACAGATCTCGGCCGACCGTCGCTTGTCCGCCCATGAGCTAATCGCCTCTATCTTTGCGGGGTCCACCGCTATACCATCTCGCCGACACGATATGTCCAAGGAAGGCTACTCTCTCTAGCCAAAATTCACACTTAGAGAACTTTGCGAACAACTGGTTCTCACGCAATGTCACAAAACTTGCCTCAAATGCGAAGCATGGTCCTCCTTTCCCGGAATAAATCAAAATGTCGTTTATGAATACGATAACGGTTATCCAAGAATGCCTTGAACACTCATCCATCATGTCCATAAACGCCGCGGGGCGTTTCGTGAGTCCGAAAGACATGACCACGAACTCATAATGACCATACCTCGATCCGAACGCGGTCTTCGGGATATCTCGCATCTCGAATCCTCACCGATGGTACCTCGACCTCAAATCAATCTTAGAAAACACCGAGGTTCCTCGCCGATCAAACAGATCATCTATACGCTGTAGGATACTTATTCTTCACCGTGACTTTATTCAGCTTCTCTATAGTCTATACACAAGCGCATGGATCCATCCTTCTTCTTAACAAACAGATGTGCTCCCACGGGGACACACTCGGACGGATGAAACCTCGATCCAAAGATCTCTTGCAACCGCACTTTGAGTTCTCTCAACTCACCGGGCGCCATACGATACGGGGCTTTGAAATGGGAAGAGTCCTCGGCTCCACCTCAATGGTGAAGTCCAACTCCCGCTTCGGGGGTAAACCCAGCAACTCTTCAGTGGAAAACATCTCGCAAACTCTGCACCACAGGACCATGTCAATAAATAACGCAGTACTACTATCTCCTCGACAACTTTGCCAAGAAGCCCCAAGCTCCTCGAGCCAACAATCTATGGGCTTTCGCTGCGGAGATCAAAGGCGGGCAAGTTCCTCCTCGACACCGCGAAACTTGAAGCTCGGCCTCGTGAGGCGGCCTAAACACCACTTCTTTCCGTGGCAGCCTATCAATGCATGGTTCTCTCGCCAACCAATCCATGCCAATGATCACATCGAAACCGCTCATAGACAAAGACTATGAGGGTAGCCTCTAAAATCTCATCGATATCCGTATCCGCCATGCTTAACTCTACCGCTAGCTAACATACTCACACCCGAAGGAGTGGCAACACACACTCAAACCCTAGAGGTTCGAGCTCCACACAAGCTTGTCTAACGAATGCATCGGAAACAAAGGAATGGGTCGAACCCGAATCAAACAATACAAATGCATGGTGTCAGTAAGACAAGCGCCGTGACTAAGAATCGCATCATCGCGACGCTCCGCCTCCCGGCGAGTAGTGGCAAACACCCGGCCCGCTGTTGGGCTGGTCCCGCCGCCGCTAAATCCGAGTGCGAGAATCCGCCAAGTGCCCTCCTTGCCACATCTCAGTAGCAAGCACGGGCGATGCTCCACACGCACCATAATGTGCCTTTCCGCACTTGTTGCAATGAGTCGCCGCTCGTCCCGCCTCGCCGGGCGATCCTCGGCTCTACCGAGGTCGGCGCTGATCTCGACCACATCGATCGCCTCCGCCGGCGAAGTCTCGCGACTAGTTGAGCGAAACCACTAGAAGTCCTGCATTTCCTCTTACGCCCTGAGTATCGCTTGGCAGTCGAATCGACCGAGTGGCGCGCAAGAGATCTCGCATCGCGGATACTTCGGGTTATAAATCGTGGCCAACTCCTTCGCTCGATCATAACTCTCAGAGCGAGTGCTCGAACATCCCGAGCAACCTCCTTCCTCACCCCACAAATGAACTTCTTAGTCTTGAGCTCCTCAAAGGCAATGAGCTCTGCAGTCGAAATAGCTATACTCGTGAGAACTTCTTCTCATAGGCAAAGAATACTATCTCGATCCTCTCGCTTCAGATTTGAGAAGGCCTCTGCCATCTCCCGCCGAGCCTCGCCATTAACATACTTAGCTCAACTTCGTTCTAAAGAACTCCTGTGTGGTCGGAGAAGACCCACCGGTCTAGCTCTATCTGTGGACTCCCACCACCACTCACCGTGTGTCGAGAGAACATGGGCCGCACATCTCGGCCTCTGTACATCCGGGCATCCCATAACTCTAAAGATGTACTCCATTCTTGCCAACCACCGATCGCCACAAGTGGGTTCTCTGAAGCGCCAAATTCTCTTGGCTTCCACTTGGTGAAATCTTTCAACCACTTGCCAAACTCAGCAGCTCCCTCTCGCACTATCAAGTGAGTCTCGATCGTCCTCGATGACTCCCGCCCCTCCGGTTGAGCTACCGGAGCTACCGGGGCTACTGAGCTGCTGGGGTGCTCTGGCCGCATGAGCTGTGTCAACTGGGCTATCTCGTGCCCTAGACTCCTCTCTCTCATACATGCTAGCCGCGCTCGAAGTCTCAGCTCTCTGCTTTCGCCATTAGGCCCATCATCATGTCTCTCATAGCGTAAATATCTCCTCCTGGAGCTGCACCTTGAGGCATAGCAGCCTCCGCCCCTTCTCTCGGGCAAGTTAACCTCTGGTGCCACGCGGCGCCTACGAGCCGAGATATACCTCGGCCGCTGGCTCTGCAGATCTCTATTTGCAGCCTGCACGGACTCGCTCCACTACGTGTAACCGCATACTGGCGATCTACACGAAACCACAACGGTTAGTCCACGCTCGACTTTCTCTCACAACAAAGATAACACATGTGTACTGCATATAGTATCATAAACAAACCCTTAGCTTATTGAACTTAGACAAACTCGCGGCCTTGGAGTGCCGGAGATCATGGGAACACAACCTACAAACAGTTAGTCTACGAATCTATGACTCGTGCTCGATACCAACCGTAAAGACCCAACCCGAAAATGGAACTAAATCTAGGTCTTTACTCAAAGATGCAAATTTAAAACATAAAAGGACCCAAATCAGGTGGCGGATTAAAAACTTTTCAAACACATGAGCGGGAAAACAATCAAAACAAAGTAAACATTCATTAGGCAAAAACGAACCATTCAAATTAAAACAAAGGATCGATCAAGATTTCTCCTTAAAAACATAAAATAGTTCAAATCATAGTTTTCCCTACGGATCTAAGTCCAACTACATGCTCAAATCCAAAACAAGAAAATAAGACACGACAGAGTGTCAAGAATCCATGATCTCCCAAATCTCTCCGCTAGCCACCTCTGTCTTTGTCCCCAAGTTACCCGTGGAAGAAACCACGATAAGGGTGAGTATAAACATACTCAAGAAGAACCCCGACCGGGAGTACGATACGATGCAATCTATCATCTAGCAAACCTCTAGTACACATGCCACAAATATCAACACGGATCTTAGCTCAATGAGCTCACAAGGCAAATCTGAATCCACGGAAGTCTCCTACTTCCGCCTAATGATTGGCTCTCAAACCAATCCCGGACATCTCCAAGGGTCTTTCTCCCTTGGCCAATTGATCACCTCAAAACCGATCCCAAGATGTCCGACACCCTCGAGGGTCTTTCTCCCTCGACCAATTGATTAACTCTAAAGTCAATCCCAATGGGTGTCCTCAAGGGTCTCTTACCCTCGCTTATAAATCTGACTATCGGGAGAGTACCCAAAGTCCGCACTAAACAAGAAGGAACCGGTGTACTCACGAACATTAGCCCGGGAGCTCTCCGAACCGGCTTACTAACGCTGTCAGCGCGCACACCGCATGCTCTTCTCGCAACCGGCGTAAATGCGGGGCCTAAGGGCAAACTACGCGGCCACGTACGCATGCCTAAGACTCGAAACGTGTCACCGATCACGAGGTGCGAGGCCCTCGGACTCATCTCAGGCACTGTACCACCGACTGCTGAAGCTAAGAACCGCCAAGGTAGGCTTGCACCGCTGGCGTGGTTCCGCTCTAGCAGGCTACAAACTAGGCTTATGCCAATGAGGTAGCTAATCCTCACCGGGTGCTGGGGAAGCAAGGTACGTTATGCTTCGCTCTACTCCCGACCGTGGGGGGACAAGGTACGCATGTCCGCTCTCACCTCTAGATGAAGACAAACCCTATCATACTAGCTTAGACTACCAAGTACGTGATTCCCGGCTAACATCCACAAAGACATCTCATCATACATAGCCTAGCATGATACTACGAGCTTAAAGCAGAATCTCAAGCATGCTGGAAGAACAAACCTAGCATGGCACTAACATGAACAAAAATGCAAAACATGCTAGCAAGAATTCAATCACTAGCTATCCTATCCGCTAACATGCTCATAAAGGTAAACAAGCATACAAGGCACAATTAAGAAAGCATAGCAGGGTCCACACAACCACTGTAGAGGAAGTCCTTACCGAAACAAGTGGAGAATAGCTATCACAACCAAAAAGACCCTCGAGCTTAATACGAACTCGAGCAACCTAGGCATAAATAAAGCATCCTAAGTAAATACATACAAAGAAATGAAGCTTAGAAAACACAAAGGGATTGGTTCGGGAATTACCACCGAGAAGACACGGCCTCGCAGCAGAAGGAGGGTGGCTTGGCGCCGCCGCTGGTGCGGCAAGCGCCTGGCGCTGGGCGCTGGCGCTTAGCGCGCGCGCACGCGCAGCGGACAGCATGCGCAGGCGCAGCAGCGCGTGTGCGGCCGCAAGGCGACGCGAAAGCGGGCAGCTCATTGGGGTTGGCGCGCGGCGAGGGGTCGCTACCGGAGTTGGCGCTAGGCAGGGGTCGCGCCTGAGCGGCGGCGCGAGCGCGGCGCGGCGCTGTCGGCTGCGCGGCGGCACCGGCGGCGACCACGTCGACGCCGGCGGCGCTGGCGGCTACGCGACGCCGCGGCGGCGACGTGCGACGGCGGCGGCCGCGCGCAGCGCGGTCAGTGGCGGTTCCGGTCGGCGGCGTCAAAAGGGCGGTGAAGCGGGTGGGCGGCAGGTGCAGTGGTGTCGGGCCTCGATGGTGTGCTAGGGTCGGGCTCTGGCTGGTGTGGCTAGGAGAGAGCTCGGAGAGAGAGAGAGAGAGAGAGAGAGAGAGAGAGAGAGAATGCGGCTAAGAGGGGAAAAATTAGGAGTTTCTTGATTTTCCTTCTTTTCCTTATTTTTAAATAGGTTAGGAGACCTAAATTCCTTTCCCAAGGCTTTTCCCTTACGGGTCCCGGCCAAAGAAATTCTTTTCTTTTTTTTTTTTTTTCTTTTAATTAAGACTCTTTTCTTAAAACTCCACATTCACCATTTAGGCAAGGCTCAAATCCCAAAAGATTAAATTAATTTTCCAATTAATTTTGTTATTAACCGGGAAGGAAAACGGGGCCGTTACACAATGTACGTTATGCTTCGCTCTACTCCCGACCGGTGGGGACAAGGTACGTTATGTCCGCTCTCAGCCTCTAGATGATGACAGCCCTAACACACTAGCTAGAGTATAGAGTAAACGATTCTCGGCTAAACATACATAATCATCATCAATCATACATAACCTAGCATGATACTACGAACTTAAAGCAGAATCTCAAGCATGCCGGAAGAACAATCCTAGCATGGCACTAACATGTACAATCAAGCAAACATGCTAGCGTGAGTGCAATCACAAGTCATATCCTATCCACTAATCATGTCCATAAAAGTAAACATGCATATAAGGCACAATCAAGAAAGCATCGCAGGTCCACACAACCACGGTAAGGGAATCCTTACCGGAAGCAAGTGGAGAATAGCTATCACAACCAAAAAGACCTCGAGCTTAATACGAACTCGAGCAACCTAGGCATAAATAAAGCATCCTAAGTAAATACATACACAGAGCTGTAAGCATAGAAAACACAAAGGGATTGGTTCAGAATTACCACCGAGAAGACACGGGCCTCGCAGCAAGGAGGGTGGCTTGGGCTGCTGGTGCGGCTGGGCGCTGGGCGCGCGCACGTCGCAGGCGGACGCGCGCAGGCAGCGCAGCGGCAGTGTGCGCAAGAAGCGACGCGCGAGCGAGCGCTCGCTGGGGTTGGCGCGCGGCGGGTCGCGCTAGAGTGGGCGCGCGGCGGGGTCGCGGCTGGAGCGGCGGGCGGCGTCGGGCGGCAGCGCTGTCTGGCTGCGCTGCGGCACTTGTCGCGACCACGAGCGACGCCGGCGGTCTGGCGGCCCACGCGACGTCGGCGGCGATGGGTGTGCGGCCGTAACGACCAGTGTTTTTCTTCCCGCCTTCGTGTATGCCCTAGGGGTAATTTGGTAATTTGGTCGGGCCGTCGGTGGTCGCTTGTGTCTTTTCCAGCTACTAAAATTATTGGATGGTTTTTGTAGGTTTTGGAGGGGTTTGAGGTTTGGTTTGAGCAAGGTTTGATGCAAAAGTAAAAATAAAGGAAATTGTGCTTTGCTGGGGGTTTGAACCCGAGTCTCCCGGGAAGCTTGTAGAGAGGTGTGCCAATTGAGCCATTAGGTGCTCTTGTTGCTCTTTCTCGCATCACTTCTTAGTTAACCTTGGATTTTGGAGTTTTGGTGCATTTGGTTAAATGAAATAGAATTAGGTTATTCCATCTTCTTCTCCAAAACACCTCTTGGCCGCCCAAGCCCTCCATCTCCATAGCCTTGCCGATTCTTCATCCTTGCATCTCCTTGGGTTCGATCATCATCATTCCGGTAGGTATTGATCTTCTTCTTCTTCTTCTCATCCGCTTGGTGTGCGTTTGGCCAAGTGAAAAGAGGTGTGTTGTGTGTGTTGTGTTGATTGCAACCACCGATCAGAGCCGAGCCAAGAAGACAGATCGCTTCCGATCGCCGCAGACGCACGCCCAGATCTGTCCCAAAGAAATTTGCCGCTTCGCCCAAAGAAGACAGATCGCCCGTTGCCGTCGACGCGTCCACCGATCGCCAGACGCCCAGATCTGTCCCAAAGAGCCCGCCTTGCCGTTCGCCCAGCCAAGACAGACGCCCCGATCGCTCGCACGCGCGAGAGGTCTCGCCAATACGCCGCCTGGCTCACGCGTCGGCCGCGAAGTCGCCATCGCGCGCCGCGCCGTGGTCGCTTGCCGAATCGCTGCCGCGCGCCGCGCCCAGAGCGCCCGCGCGCGCCCCTCGCTGAGCTGCTCGCCGTGTCCGCATCGCATGCCGGGCCACCAGCGCTTCGCGCCCGACGCTGTCGCCGCGCGCTGCCGTCCTGCCGTGGTGTGCCCGGTAGCACAAGCCAGGGCCGCGCCCTGTCCTTGCTGCGCAGCTGGCGCCAGCGAATTTCAAGCTCGTGTCGTCGCGCGCGCGTGAGTTCCCCGAGCCGAGCTTGCTTTTTCTATTGTTGTTTAGATATTTTAGATGCCGATTATTGTTGGTTTGCTAGGTTCCCGCCGCTAGCTCCTGATTGTTCCAGACTTAGGATTTGTGTGTAGAAGTCTTCCACCAAGGTAAGGATTTCTTACCGGGTTGTGTGGACTTCAAGGTATATTTGTGATTGTTGTTTTGTATGCTGTGTATGATTACTAGCATGTTTATCTCTAGGTGCTCTGTTTCAATTCTCGATCGCATGAACTCTTGTATTGTTTCTCATGTTAGCCCATGCTAGGTTGTTCTATTCTAGCATGTTCGATATCCGTTCTTGCTTCGTAGTATCATGCTAGGTTCTTTGTATCCGATGAGCACGTATTGGACGCATTGATTGAATCGTTATTATTGTTAAGGTTTAGAATTGAGGTAGATAGAATCATCCGGGCCCGATGCATAAAGTATCTTGCATCTATGGCAAGGACGTTCGAGACAGATTCTCGTCCTTGGACCCCGTGAGGGATTAGCTATCCCAACCGGTAGGCCCCGCAATCTTGGGTGAGGGTGGCAGATCGTTAAATGCCCCAACGGTCGGGATGATGACTTGGCATTGCCTCGCCCTAGCGATCGGCACGCCCTCGGCGTGTTCGGCCGTGGCCCTTGATTGCCACTGTTTGGGCAAGGACCGCTTCTGGTGTAAGCCTACCACGACCGGTTCCTTAGCCTCAAAGCGGTGGTACAGTCGACATAGTTCACGTGTCCGTCTCTCACACCCCTATGTCGCTGACACCGATCCGGAGAGATTTAGTTAGGCATGGTGATCAAACACGGGCGCTTGCCACTGACCCGGCACTTCCCGGAGTTTTGCAAAGAGCATGCGGTGCGCGCTACGCTCATTACAAATACGGGAGAGCTCCTCGGGATCTTGAGCTAGTGCACCTTTCGTATCGACGATGAAGCCGTGAGGCCGGGACTTGTTCCCGTATAGCGCGTATAGTGTGTTGTGGTATTTTTCCTGACTAAGACCACGAGATGGCATCCGAGGTCCAAGTGTGGACTTAGCTATGTGCTCCGCTCTGTGTTTGTACTCATAGCTTGCATACATTCTTCTAGATGATCATGTATATCGTATTGTACCCTGTTGGGGATTCTTCTTTGGGTAATTCGTTACTCACCCTTATTCCCGTGGTTTTCCACAGTAATCAAGGCGGGAGACAGGATGGCCGATGGAGGAGCCGTGATCATGGAATCCTGCTTGTCATCTCTCGATTATTCTATTTTATTTATCATGACTCTTGACTTTTGTTATTTCCACTGAATGCATGTAGACGGCACAGAGCCCCGGATGTTTTCTTACGCTTTATGGATTCCAAATATTTATACTTGTGGATTGTTTTAATGGTTTAAATAAATCTCTCGATCGTGAGTATGCTTTTAGAAATGTATGTTTTGGTTGTTGAATGTTTCTGCTTTTACTTGGGATCCAAATGTATTTTTCTTAATATCTTTTATTTTCACTACATGCATTGGGGTAAAGGCCCATTTAGAGCCCCTTTTGGGTCGGGTCTTTCTGATTGGTATCGAGCTCAGAGTCATAGATTCTGTGAGCTCGACCTTTTGTTGTAGGTCGTTTTCCATGATCATCAAGATCAGACGGTCATCAGTGCGCCTAGATTTATTGTTTTAGAAAGGAAAAGGGTTAAGAATTTACAATACCTATCATCTAGTGTATGCCTTGTTTGGTGTTGTGGAATGGTGACAGAGCGTGTTTTGATTCGTTGTTGGTTTGGATGTAGATCGCCAACATGCTGCTACCACCCGCATCGAGAGAGAGGTTCGAGAGCGAAGTCGAGGTATCGTGATCGGATCTCGATCTCGCAGGACATCGCCCCAAGCCGACACATCGATGGCATTCCACCAAAGAATAGCTCCTCTGTTACGCCTAGAGCGGGCGTTGAGGCGATCGAAGCGCCGTGAGATCGCTCCCGGAGCAGAGTTTGCCGAGTCTATGAGGGCTTTTATGGTCGAGCATGTTGAGTGACCAGAGGCGAGACCTGTGCCTTGTTGGCGCCGCAATGGGAAGAGTCCCGAGCCCAGATCGAGCAAATGACTCGATTGGTTCAAAGAGAGCTCTGTAGCTCCTCCAGCTCCTCGGAGCAAGTAGCCCCAGAGGCGAGGCGATATGGCGAGGGTGCCGAGGAATTGGGTAGGTGGTCAAGGATTTTGTGAAGTGGAAGCTTCGAGAAGTTTGATGCCACCGGTGATGTTAGCGGCAAACTGTGTGGATTGCCCATTTGGAGTACACCTTCCTCCGATCATGGTGTGCCCCGATATTCGTGAGGCCGAGGTGTGCGGCTCATGTGCTAGGAGGCACAGCGAGATGGTGGTGGGAGTCCACCTTGAGCGAGAGACCACCGGGTCTCCACCCGCTACTTGGGAGTTCTTCAAGGCCGAGTTCGTGGTAAAGTTCATCGCTGATGAGGCTCAAGAGAAGATGGTGGAGCTCTTCCGGAACTCGGCGAGGTTACGATTCCATCGAGGAATATGAGCGCAAGTTCTCGTGAGTATGGATATTTTGCTCCTCGCTTGATTGCCACCGGAGTGAAGATTCGGAAGTTCATATCCGGATTGAGGCAGGTGTTTCCCGGGATGTCGTGGCTCGTGCCCCCGACACTTATGCTAGGGCATCCCGATTAGCCACGATCTATAATGGGAAGTATCCTGCTGAGCGGTTTGTTGCCGCTCTGTTCAGCGTCTGTCCGGCCAGTATGTAAGGCGAAGAGGAAGTTTGATTTTTCGGGCGCCGGCGCCGCCAAGGGCGCTTCAGAAGCGAGATCACGGAGAGCTCCACCGTTCCACCGTCGCCAGGAGGACCCGCGAGTTCCCGCTTGTGCCACTTGTGGGAAAGTCCACGCCGAGCTTGTCACTGGACCTAGATTGTGCTTCCGTTGTGGTAGAGAGGGGCACATGGCCCGTTTTTGTGATCACCACTATGGCGGCTCAAACAATAGCAAGAGCCGGCGAGGTCGAGTGTTTGCTACGACCCGTCAGAGGCCGAGCGTCACGGATGCCGCTGCATGGCGGTGCACGCTTCTTGTTTTAGATCACTGCGCATTTGTCTTGTTTGATTCTGTTCTCGCATTCATTTGTATCTGTGTTGTTTGGTTTGAGCATGCTAAGTTAAGACTAGAGCCTCTAGGTTTCGAGTTATCTGTTGCAACTCCTTCGGGAGTTGATATGTTGGCTAGAGATAAGATTAGGGATGGCCGGATCGAGATATCCGGAGAGTTGCTAGTGGCTACGCTCATAGTTCTCGCCTATGAGCGGTTTTGATGTGATTCTTGGTATGGAGTGGTTAGTCACTAACCACGCGTTGATTGACCGCCACCGGAAAGAAGTAGTGTTCAGCCGCCAGTGTCGGCCTAGCTTTAAGTTTCGTGGAGTCCAGGGTGGAGTTTGCCCGCCGATGGTGTCACCGTGAAAGCTCGTCGTTTGCTAGCTCATGGAGCTTGGGGCTATCTAGCCAAGTTATGCGGGAAGAGCCGCCCCTCGCTGTCCTGTTGATCAGTGCAGGGCCGTGCGAGTTTGCGGATGTGTTTCTGAGGAGTTACTGGGGTTGCCCCCAAGAGAGAGGTTGACTTCATTATTGAGCTCGAGCCGTGACCCTCCCTATCTCGAAGGCTCCGTATCGTATGGCGCCAAAGAGAGTTAAAGGCGAAGATTCATTCACGGGAGATGTTAGACCGAGGGTTCATCCGTCCAAGTGTGTCCCCGTGGAGGAGCACGATTCTGTTTGTGAAAAGAAGGATGGTTCTATGCGCTTATGTATTGATTACCGCGAGCTTAATAAGGTGACGATGAAGAATAAGTATCCGCTTGCCCCGTATCGATGATTTGTTCGATCGGCCTTCGGGGAGCTTGAGTGTTCTCCAAGATAGATCCGAGATCCGGTTACCATCGATTGCGGATCGTGGATGCCGACATTCCTAAGACGACTTTTTCGTGTCTAGATATGGTCACTATGAGTTTGTGGTCATGTCGTTTGGATTGACCAATGCCCCACCGCGTTCATGGACATGATGGATAGGGTGTTCAAATCATTTTTGGACAGCTTCGTCATCGTGTTCATTGACGATATTCGATTTATTCGAGGTCTAAAGAAGACCATGCGAGCATTTGAGGCGAGTATTGGCGGCTTTGAGGGAAAACCACTTTATGCGAAGTTTTCCAAATGTGATTTCTGGTTGGAGCGGTGGCCTTCCTAGGCCACGTAGTTTCGAGAGATGGTATAGCCGTGGACCCCGCGAAGATTGAGGCCGTGAGTTCATGGGCCAAGCCGACTTCAGGATTCTTTAGATTCGCCTTTACTGGGTTTGGCGAGTGTTACTACCGTCGGTTCGTCAAGGACTTTTCTGCTATAGCCTCGCCCCTCACTCGTCCGACGAGGAAGGGTGTCGAGTTTGTTTGGGGGACAGCAGAGTGTGATGAGAGCTTTGCCGAGTGCTCAAGCGCAGCTTTGACTTCAAGACTAGTGTTGTTGGCGATCCGGAGGGGGAGTGGTTTCGTGGTCTCACAATGATGCTTCCAAGTTTGGATTAGGTTGTGTGTTGATGCAAACGACGGGAAGGTCATTGCCTATGCTTCCGTCACCAAGCCCGTATGAGCGAGAACTACCCGACTCATGATATGGAGTTGGCGTGAGTGGTGTTTGCAATCAAGATTTGGAGGCATTACCAGTATGGTGAGCGGATTCGATGTTTACCGATCACCAGAGCCTCAAGTATCTGTTTACTCGTAAGGAGTTGAATATGAGGCGAGGAGATGGTTAGAGTTGGTAAAGGATTATGATCATGAGATTTTGTACCATCCGGGTAAAGCCAACGTAGTGGCCGATGCTTTGAGTAGAAAGACGTCGCACTCTGCGGCGTTGTTGAGTTCAGCCACCAGTTTGCGAGAGAGAGTTCGAGCGGGCCGAGGTTGCGTTGTTGTTGGGAGAGGTTACCGCTGTGGTAGCTCGATTGATTGTTCACCGGCCGATTAGGCGGCGGATTATAGACAACCAGTTGGGGACCCCGCACTTAAGAGATTGGTTGACAGAGTCGATCTTGACGGTGACTTTGACTTTGTATATTCACCGCATAAAGGTTGACTTATAGAGGCCGGTTGTGTGTTCCGGACATTGCAAGTTTGCGAGCGGAGAGTTGCTCTCTGAGGCCCATTCCCCTTTTGCTTGGCACCCTGAGTACCAAGATGTATCGAGACCTTGCTGCGACCTTCCGGTGCTCGCCGTGTCCGCTTGCCGAACCGCTCGCCCGCGCGCCGCGCCGCGAGACGTTCGCGCGCTGCGCGTCCTGCTGCGCCGCTGCTCGCCGTGTCCGCATCGCCGCGCCGCTTCGCCTTCGCGCGCCAGCGCTGCCGCCACAAGCCTGCGCTCGCTCGCCGTCCTGCCGTCTGCCGTGCCAGCCGGCCCAGCGGCGCTCCTTGCTGCCGCGGCTACCGCCAGCACTGACCCCAAGCTCGTGTCGTCGCGCCGCGTGAGTTCCGAGCCGAGCTTGCTGTTTATTGTTGTTTAGATATTTTAGATGCTGATTATTGTTGGTTTGCTAGGTTCCCGCTCGCTAGCTCGGGATTGTTCCGCAGCCTTAGGATTTGTGTGTAGAAGTCTTCCACCAAGGTAAGGATTTCTTACAGGGTTGTGTGGACCTCATGCGGTATATTTGTGATTGTTGTTTTGTATGCCTGTGTATGATTACTAGCATGTTTATCTCTAGGTGCTCTGTTCAATTCTCGATCGGCATGAACTCTTGTATTGTTTCTCATGTTAGCCCATGCTAGGTTGTTCTATTCTAGCATGTTCGATATCTGCTTCTTGCTTCGTAGTATCATGCTAGGTTCTTTGTATCCGATGAGCACGTATTGGACCGCATTGATTGAATCGTTATTATTGTTAAGGTTTAGAATTGAGGTAGATAGAATCATCCGGGCCGATGCATAAAGTATCTTGCATCTATGGCAAGGACGTTCGAGACAGCTTCTCCGTCCTTGGACCCCGTGAGGGATTAGCTATCCCAACCGGTAGGCCCCGCAATCTGGGGTGAGGTGGCGGATCGTTAAATGCCCCAACGGTCGGGATGATGACTTGGCATTGCCTCGCCCCCGGCAGATCGGCACGTCCTCGGCGTGTTCGGCCGTAGCCCTTGATTGCCACTGTTAGGGCAAGGGACCGCTTCTGGTGTAAGCCTACCACAACCGTTCCTTTAGCCTCAAAGTGCGGTGGTACAGGTGACATAGTTCACGTGTCGAGTCTCACACCCCTATGTCGGTGACCGATCCGGAGATTTAGTTAGGCATGGTGATCAACCCGGGCGGCTTGCCACTAGACCCAGCACCCCGAGTTTGCGGTGGCATGCGGTGCGCGCTTACGCTCATTACGGCCACGATCGAGAGCTCCTCGGGATCTTGAGCTAGTGCACCTTTCGTATCGATGCGATGGATGTGCCGAGGCCGGGACTTGTTCCCGTATAGCGCGTATAGTGTGTTATGGTATTTTTCCTGACTAAGACCACGAGATGGCATCCGAGGTCCAAGTGTGGACTTAGCTATGTGCTCCGCTCTGTGTTTGTACTCATAGCTTGCATACATTCTTCTAGATGATCATGTATATCGTATTGTACCCGGTTGGGGATTCTTCTTTGGGTAATTCGTTACTCACCCTTATTCTGTGGTTTTCCACGGTAATCAAGGCGGGAGACAGGATGGGTGATGGAGGAGCCGTGATCATGGAATCCTGCCATCATCTCGATTATTTTATTTTATTTATCATGACTCTTGACTTTTGTTATTTCCCCGAATGCATGTAGACAGCACAGAGCCCCGGGATGTTTTCTTACGTTTTATGGATTCCAAAGATATTTATACTTGTGGATTGTTTTAATGGTTTAAATAAATCTCCGATCGTAGTATGCTTTTAGAAATGTATGTTTTGGTTGTTGAATGTTTCTGTTTTTTACTTGGGATCCAAATGTATTTTTCTTAATATCTTTTATTTTCACTACATGCATTGGGGTAAAGGCCCATTTAGAGCCCCTTTTGGGTCGGGTCTTTCTGACAATGACGGTGGAGTCTTCTCGGCACGCAAGCGCAATGGTGGCGGGCGGCGTAGGCTGGGCGGTGTGGTGCAGTGCGCGCAGTAGGCCGAGCGAGCGGCGTGGGCTGTGCGCGCGGGGCAGGCGGGCGGGGTGGTGCGATGAACCAGTGGTGCGTGCGGCTAGGGTTGGCTGGGGGGTGGTTCGATGGTGTGGCTAGGGCTGCTCGACTAGGGTTTTAGGAGAGAGAGAGAGAGAGAGAGACGGCCAACAAGGGGAAAAATAGGGGTTTCTTGATTTCCTTCTCTTCTTTATTTTAAATAGGGTTATGAAACCTAAAATTCCCTTCCCAAGGCTTTTCCTCTTGCGGGTCCCGGCTAAAGAAATTCTTTTCTTTTTAACTAAATCTTCTATTTCTAAAAACTCCAATTTCACCATTAGGGCAAGGGTTCAAATCCCAATGGGACCAATTAAATTCCAATTAATTTTTGCTATCAACCGGAATGTCTCCGAATTTCTAATCAACTAACCCAAACTCCTTGGGTCTTGCAACCAACATTAATCAAGTCTCAACGAAGGCCGAAATGACCCTGAAGCCCTGAAAATCCTCAACCTCTGACTTGGGAGCAAAATACCAAAATACCCTTAAAGGTTAAAACAGCTCTAACGGCCCATCCGAACATCCGAATAATGACCAGAAATCACCTGGTACCAAATAGAAAATCGGGCGTTACAAATCAGTAGGCCGAAAGTAGGAAACTTCTGAAGTTCCCGGACTTATCTTGATAGACCAGCTTGGACATAACGCACTTTGTCCCATCAGCTTGGACATAACACACTTTGTCCCATTAGATTGGAATAAGATATGGCATGTAACGACCCAGGTTTCCATTCCGGTTCCCCAAGTATGTTCGGCTCAGTTTTCGGTTGCTCGGTTGGGCCATTAGGGGTTTTTAACCCTAAAGGGCATTTTGGTCATTTTGCTCTTAGGGCAGGCCTTGCGGGATCGGAGGGTTCTGAGACTGTTTCTATCTTTTGCTAAGGTTGGTTTGGTTGTCGGTGCAGGATTCCAAGAGTAGTTGGATTTGTTAGGGTTTCTGGAGGTTTTTCGGTTATGTGCAAAATAGGAGTTTTTAAAGGTGTTCCTTGGAGGATTCGAACCCCTGGCCTCAAGGAGGGTTGGAGGCTTGGATTTAATTAAGGAAAATAAGTGCGTCAGCTAGGACTCGAAGGAGGAAAGCCTTGGGAAGGGGGTTTGTCGCCAATCCTAAATGAATTAGGAAAAGAAAAAAAAAAAAAATCTTAAATTGATTCCCAAGGGTTGCCGCACGCTTCTCTCATTCTCTCCCTCTCATCTTGCCGATTCTTGCTTCTCCATCTTCATCCCCTTCTCGAGTCCACCAAGATCAAGAACCGAGTTCAAGATTCGTGTAAGTTCTCTCTTCTCCTTCTTCCCTTCATAGCCGAATTGGATTTCCCTTGGAGTTTGGCCAAACCCTAATCGAAAATTGTTTGTTGCATGGTAGCCCAGACTCTTCTTGAATCCTCTTGGGGTGTGCCGAATTGCTTCTTGTTTTCTCTTGGTGTAGCCGCAAGCCAAATCAAGAATCGAGAGGTGAGTTGTTTCCTTTTTCTTCCTCTCCTTGCCGAGACCCCTTCCTTTGTTGTTGTGCAAGCCCTAACCGAGGAGATTGTCTCTCCCTTGCAGTCGAGACCTCTCTTGGTTCTTTCCCCTTGAGTAGCCGCAAGTTTGATCCAAGAAGATTGCTCGAAAAGTGTTCCCGCAAGCCTAATTGGGAGTGTTGCTTGCCGAAAGCTCCATCCAAGAGAAGCCTAGTAGCCGCATCTTCCTCTCAAGCTTTTCTTGGAGCCGAATCTTGTTAAGGTGAGTCTTTCCTTTCCTTGGCCGAGAGCATACCCTTGCTGGTTGTTTGTTTTCTAAGTTGTTCTCCTTTGTTTTGCAAGCTCCATCGAAGCCGGAAGAGTTCCCGCAACTAACCCTTGAAGCCGAGAACAATAGCCAAGAAAAACACAACCCCGATGTAAAATCCACATCCTCGCCGAGAGCTTGAGGGTATGTTTAGGGGTGTGTTGTTTGTTTTTCCGGTTAGCTAACTTGTGTTCTTTCTTGTTGAGGTGAAGCCGAGCATGTTCCAAGAAGTGTTGTGAGTGAAGGCCGAGGTTCAAGCTTGGCCGAGAGCTTATGAGGCAAGCAGGTTGTTTCCCGCCTCTTGTTTCTCTTGGCTTGTAGTTAGGGTTAGCTAGTTTAGTTGTTAATGTATTTTGGTTGTTTTTTTCTAGGTTGTGAGTTTCTACAGCTCAAGGAGCTTTATAGTTGTTTTCTGCTTGTTTCCAGGTAAGGATTTCTTACCAGGGTTGTGTGGACCCTGCGAATACTTAATAGCATATCGTATCTTGTAACTGTATGAGGTTTCTAGTGGATAGGATTCGTGTTTTCTCTTAATGGCATGTTTGGTTTCTGTCCGTATTCTGTTAGTTTCATGCTAGGGATTAGACATGTAATGTACATTGTCTAATTGTTAGGTTAGTTTGTGTTCCTGTACTTAGGAGACCGTTAGGGGTTACTAGTTCAGGTCCCGCTTGGGTAAGTCCCCGAGGGGCACCAATGCGTTGCTAGTGTATGTAAGTCCCCGATGGGCACTAGACTGTTGCCATTATGTGTAAGTCCCCAATGGGCATCATAATGTAGCTAGGGAGTGTAAGACCCCGATGGGCATCTCCGTGTTCCTAGCTGGAGTAAGACACCGATGGGCATCCTAGATGTGTAAGACCCCGATGGGCATCACTGTTTTGTGGAGTAAGACCTCGATGGGCATCCTTGTGGAGTAAGACCCCAATGGGCATCCTAGATGTGTAAGACCCCGATGGGCATCATTGGTTTGTGGAGTAAGACCCCGATGGGCATCCTGTGTGTAAGTCCCCGATGGGCATCACTGTGTCTAGCAGGAGTAAGACCCCAATGGGCATCCTTATGTTGTAAGACCCCGTTGGGCATCATCGCGTCCTAGGCTGTGTAAGACCCCGATGGGCATCAAGGTGTAGAACGTAGTGTAGGTTGTAGCTGTAAGTCCTTGAATAGGCAAGTTCTAGGAGTGACGAATAGCCTAAACCAAGTTGTTTGCTCTAAGTTAGTGTATGGTTGAATGTTCGGTGTGCTAGATGAAATGTTTTCGTATTGTACCCCGGTTGGGGATTCTTACTGAGTGACTCGTTGCTCACCATTATTTTTCTGTAGTTTTCCACCAGGTAACTTGGGACAGAGGCTGGATGGGTAGGAGGAGGTTGCTGGATGATCATGGACGGTCGAACTCTGAGACAAGCTTTTATTTTTTCCTTTATTTTGATTTAACATGTTGTTTGACTTGAGTCCTTAAGAAAAAAAAAACTTGTTTATGTTTTCTCAAACCGTTTTCTATGATTTCAAAGAAAGTACTGATCAGTCACCTCACTTGTTGGTTTTACTTAATGGATTCCTGGATTTGTTTTAATTTTGTCGTTTGAAAATATTTAAATTGGTACTCAGAATGGTGTTTTTATGTTTTCATTCATGCATGCTAAGTAAGGATTTAGGTTTAAGACCATTTTTTTTGGGTCGGGTCCTTACATGGCAG